>PVJI01009254.1:0-19101 GCA_004026765.1 Micronycteris hirsuta
GCACATACAGCTCACTCACTGTACTTTGGCCAGGTCGCTACCAGGTACCACAGTGGGAGTCTGATAATTAATGCCAATTTTGAAGCCAGGGGGACACCAGTCCACAAACTGGGTGGTACATTTGGTCTTGGTGGAAATGGCAGCAATGACAAGTTTGGGAGCCACATCATCATTGTACAACAACAGAAAGCCATATATTTCACCATCGTGAGGGTAGCATTTCACCATCTAGTTGGCTAACTCCAAGCACTCATTGGTGATTTCTGCTACAAAAGCTGTTCAGGGTAGGCTTTGTCAGCAGAGACGACAGGGTATTAGGTGACCTGATGGAAGTAGATGCGGGGATAGGATATCAGGTTTGTCTGGAATTTGGTCAGGTCAATATTCAGGGCTCCAACAAATTTGAGGGCAACAGTGCTGATGAAGGATACAACTTAACCTATCAACTTACTCAGGTTAGTATTGGTTATGCATTCAATATCGAAGTTTCTACAACAGATGCCATAGATGACCTCTTTGTCAACCATGAAGGCACAATCACAGGGCTCCAGAGCCATGTGGAGCTGAGGGTGGAGTTGTAGGGCTCAACTACAGCTGTAGAAACCTGGGGGGCTGAGAAGATGGAGAACTCCAACTTGGACTTCTTCCTATAATTGAAAGAGATGTTTCATCAGCAGGGAAGTGAACCTAGAAATGGTTCATCCACCAAAGCTATGGAAAACAAAAAAGTCCTGAAGACCTGTGGCCTGGTCAGTCAGCTTCCAAATTTGGTCCAACACGAGGTCAGTGATCTCCTTGCCAATGGTGTGGTGCCTGTGGGCACAGTTACTAGCAACATCTTCCTGGCCTGTGATGAACTGCTCCAGGTGGACGAGTTGGAAGTAAGTACCAGTGCGAACTTCATCGATGACTGCAGCTTCCAGGTCTATAAACACTGCCCTGGGCACATGCTTGCCAGCACCTGTCTCACTGAAGAAGGTGTCGAAGGAGTCATCTCCCCGACCCCTAGCAATGGTCTTGTCACTTGTCATCTGGTCATCGGGCTGGGTGCCGTGTTCGAGGCAGTGAGCTCTCAGTGGGCATTGCCAGCTGGACACCAGCCTGGCCAAAGTGGATGGAGATGCTCCCACGCGTGGTTGCTGCCATTTGGCTTTCCAGCAGATGGTGGAGAGTTTAGAATTTAAAACCTTGATTGAATACCTGTTGTATAATACAAACAGCACTTTTAATGCCACAAAATGTGAGTAATCAGGAAATGTCATTCTAGCATACATGAAAAGTGTGCATTGTTTGTGGGTAGCACTGGAGTGCCAAAGCTACATACAAATAAAGAAAAGCAGAATGAGGATTAAAATATGTTCTATCAAAATTGGAATAACTAAAATATAACAAAAACAGAAAATAATCTGCAAAAAAACACAAAACAAAACAGGAAAAGGAAGAACTGTAGATAGATGAAAAGAACTACTATTTTGAAAATTTTCAGATACGTTTTACCTGCCAAACCTTCAGGATGTAACTGATGCCGTATAAGCACAAAACACATACTAAGTAACATAAGATATTTAAAATAAAATTAGAGAACTATGTTTTATTTAGTAGACCCAGATTTTTACCCCAAAGTTCAGAAAATAAAGAGTCTACGACTCTTAGAAGACCATGTATAGGCAACCATATATCTTTCAAGCAATACTAACCATGACACTAACTACTTTAGTATTTGGAAAGATATACAATAAGAGTGATTGCTTAATGACAACTTTAAAATGAAAAATTTCTAGTCTAATTAAAAGAGTGATAATTCATGTTATCTATATTGAACTCTTCTGGAGTTCTTACCCACTCTGAGTTACAAATCACAATCTAGGAATGTGCGATGCTTCTGTGGGGGTCTTCAAGACTAGAGACAGTGATCTATGATTTATTCAACTATATCTTACCTAAAATTTATGTCATTATTTTGGGATTCTGGGACACATAGAGTTCTATCTGTGATACCTGAAGCCACCTCCAGATAGGGCCAATAGCCCAGGCCCCGAAATTTAATGATGCCATTGATACTTTGAACATTAAACATTGAATAGTGACTAGGTGAGATAATCAGCCTTGTTAAGAGAGCTACTTCCAACAAGTAATACTGAAGTAAAATTAGCAAACAGACACCCTTGGCCTCACACACATGAATAACATACTTTATAGACTTATATGCCATCATAAGGTAAAACTTCCCAATTTCACACAGATTTCTGAATACTCATTGCCTTGCATGGTCAATTGTCCATTTGTCCATTTTAAGCAGATGGACACTTTGCTTAAAGATTTTTTTAAAATTTTACTTTCGTATTTTTTTAATCAAGTCATTAGGGAGCATTAATTCAAGTTACCAGAAGCACAGGGGAGATGACATCAGTAGTGCCTGGAGGAAGGCATATCATAGCACACATGTGGTTGTACAGATATCCAAAACGGTGCTAGGGCATGGGCTCAGTCCATGGAAATCAACTGCAGCACAGAAAAAGAATGGCTTTCAGAGATTTAAAGAGGGTTCAGAATTCTGGAGGTCTAAGCATTCACCATGGAACTTGGATATTTCAGCTGCTAACAGAGAGAAGCTTTTAGTCTTCTGACTTGCTTTGTATTGCCTGCTAGCTGTATGCAACTGTGAGCATTAAGTTGTAGATTGTAAGTAGATGAAAAATGTTGATTAATCTTTGCTTAAGCAAGGCAGAGCAAAGGTGATGAGATCACAACTTGGGTCTAGGATGGGGGTACTTTACTACTGTAGTTTTTCACAAAAGCACAGTAATAGGTCTGAGGGGGAGAGGTGCTCCAAATTGATAATCTAATGTGCATTTTAAACAGAAAAATTTATTTCATCACATAATTTCTTTGAAAAAGAAGGAATTTTGGACTTCCAGCCAAGATGGAGGTGTAAGTAGACACACTGTACCTCGTCGCACAACCAAAAGAAGGACAACAACAATTTAAAAACAAATAAACGAAGAAAAACAACTTAACTGACAGAAAATTTAATTGTATGGAAGTCCAACCACCAAGGAGTTAAAGAAGACACATTCATTCAGAACTGTAGGAGAGGTGGAACAGGGCAAAAGAAACACTTAACCAGAAAAGAATGAAGAAACAAGAATTCAAAAAATGAGGAGAGGCTTAGGAATCTCCAGGACATCTTTAAATGTTCCAACATCCAAATTATAAAGGTACCAGAAAGAGAAGAGGAAAAGAAACAAATTGAAAACTTATTTGAACAAATAATGGAGGAGAACTTCCCCAATCTGGCAAAGGAAATAGACTTCCAGAAAGTCCAGGAAGCTCAGAGAGCCCTAAAGAAGTTGGATCCAAGGAAGCATACACCAAGGCACATCATAATTACATTAGCCAAGATTAAAAATAAGGAGAGAATCTTATAATAGCATAATCAATAAAATATATTAAAAATAAAAATGAATTTTGAGTAAAATATATTTATATATTATTAATAATATTGGAAATTAAAACCGAATCTTCTGGAATATATAATAGTAAATAACAATGCAAAGTATTTATTAGCACAAATGTACTTAGCAAAAGCAAATATGTATTTGATATTGGAAAAAGCACATGTAATTTTTTTAAATGTGTCTAAGACTATGGAGAGAAAATTACTGTGTCTCTGCTATTACAGAAAAACTATATTTAGAATAGAGTGGGAAAAGGAAAAACATGTTACAGATATCCTGTTACCTGTCCCAAAGAGTTTTCATTTTATAGAAAACTCAGAGATTATAAACGATCCATAATACCTCAATATGTTTTTAAATACTTTTATTTTCTCACAAATGTCCATTAATATAGGACATCTTTCCTTTGTGTTTATTCTAGAAGGTAAGGCCAGAGATAAAAGCAGATTTAACTTTGTTTTTAAACACTTAGTAATAATAGTTATATATAGCAGACAGGTAAGAAGTTCTGCAAGAAAAATAAAAAGGTTTTGTGAGCCTTTCTTCTCTTTCTTTCTTTCTTTCCTTATCCTTTCTTTCTTTCTTCTTTCCTATCAATGACTTGTTACCTCTAAAACTAAGTAAAATCTTTTAGCTTTGGTTTGATTTCTCTGCCATTCCAACTAACCTTCACAAATTAATTTATAGTCTACTCAAATTAAGCTACCTCTTTTTTGCTCAAACATGGTTATATGTTTCTTGTTAGTGTGATTTTATTGTACTTACATCTCAAAAAACATATATAAAATGCATACCTGTAATTATTATGTACCATATCTTATCTTCCTTTGCAAAAAAGATAACTGTGTCTTTTTTCATCTTTGTGTTTCTTGCCTTAATGAGACACTCTATTAAAAAATGTAGACTCTACCCTGGCTGGTGTGGCTCAGTGGATTGAGTGCTGGCCTGTGAACCAAAGGGTTGCCGGTTCAATTCCCAGTCTAGAGCATGTGTCTGGGTTGCAGCCAAGTCCCTCAGTATGGGGGGTGTGAGAGGAAACCTGACATTGATGTTTCTCTCCTCTTTCTTCCTCCCTTCCCCTCTCTAAAAATAAATAAGTAAAATCTTTAAAAAAAGTAGACTGTGAATGAATGTACTTTTAACTTAATTGCCAATAGATGCCTCAGATTTGATTAGAAAAATCAAATATTTGATTAAAATTAACTAAATGAATCTAAGATATTTTGTGTAAATTTGGAAAGTTGTACTATATATTAACTACGAAGATCACCTTTTTTCACAAGTATGAGGGGGAACCAAAAAAGTGAAATTTATTTATAAAAAATTGTGTATTTATTTGTACATGTTTAAACCTCTGTCTCTTTCAAAATCCTCTCCATTTGGTGCAGTACACCTATAGCAATGTTTTTTTTCCACTACTCAAAGTAGTTTTTGAACTCGTCAGTTTGATGCCTTTTAGTGTTTCCCCCATTTTTTTCTTTCACATCCCCCACATCAGCATTTCCCTTTGAGGACTTTTTTCATCGGGGAAAACAAACAAACACAAAGTTGCTCAGGGTGAGAACCAGTGAATAGGGAGGGGTCATGACATTTTGGTCAAAAACTGGTGAATACTCAGAGCAGTGTGGGCAAGTGTGCTTTCAAATCACCCATCATGAAATGGACAAACACGTTGAGAGAGTCTTCAAAAAATATTCCCTGAAGTCGAACACAGTCTTTCACAAAGATGCCAGCTGCCACACTGATACCGATGGGTTCCTAGAACACTCACCTAGCTGGGGAAGCCTGTGCTGCAAGGGGCCCACCCGCTACAAGATAATTCTGTGTTTTGGGTCCCCTCTTCTATTATATATTAAAGAAAAAACTGTTGAAATTGTATTATACCAATAAAACAATGTGGGGAGTTCATGAACTTGAGTGAGCATTTTAATTTTCAAAAGAGAGTCCTGGCCAGGTGGCTCACTTGTTTGGAGTGTTGTCCCGTACACCACAAGTGTGTGGGTTCGATTCTGGTCAGGGCACACACCTAGCTTACAGGTTTGATCCCTGGTCGGGCCGTGTATGGGAGGCAAATGATCTATGTATCCCTCCCATATTGATCTCTCTCTCTGTCTCTCTCTTTCTCTCTGTCTGTCTGTCTCTCTCTTTTCTTCCGTCTGTAAAATTAAAAAAATAGCCCTGGCTGGTGTAGCTCAGTGGATTGAGCGCGGGCTGGGAACCAGAGGGTCCCGGTTCGATTCCCCGTCAGGGCACACGCCTGGGTTGCGGGCCAGGTCCCCAGTGAGGGCCATGTGAGAGGCAACCATACATTGCTGTTTCTCTCCCTCTCTGTCTCCCTCCCTTCCCCTCTTTCTAAAATAAATAAATAAAATCTTAAAAAAATATATATATCCTTGGGTGGGGATTAAAAATAATAATAATGATGATGAAAATAGGGTGCAAAGCTGGTGCAGAATTAATTCTTAACATAAAAAGTTTTTTTTAATTTATATATTCTAAAGTATTATAATGAAATTGAAAATCTTGACAGTAATCTAAAGAAAAACAAACTGACCATGAAATAGCTTACTATGCTGCAGAAACCAGGTAGTTACTTAGTCATTCAGTACTTACAATGCTATAAGTCCTCTTACATATCATAAGGAGATAACACTTTATTTTTTTTCTTATTCCGCGCCCCCCACTCCCCAGGCTCCAGCTAGCTCTCAGAAAACAAGAGTGGAATCTGACAACTTTTTGAGCCAGCCATTGCCCAAGACTACACTGTTTGAACACTTACATATAGAACTCTGAAAGTAAATGTTTGTCCTGTCAATCATTGTTAGTGAACAGAGAGAAGTAATTATTTCAATCTTTGCAAAATGAGGATTAAAATCTGAATTTCTACTTTCTTCCATCTTGTACTGATTGAGAATGTGAATTTACATATATGGGGTTGTTCAGGACCATGGAATTTAAGGAATTTAAGGCTAAAACTGAAAACAGTCTACACACAGATTTAACTCATCTCTCCATTGTGGGGGCAGTTTCCAGGTACTCCACCCATGATATCTGAAGACCTATTTCCTACTTCCTTACACATTTTTCAGATCACTTAAAAAGGACACTTTTTTTTATAGTATCTTCTAATGGTTAGTAGAGACTTCAGTGAAACAGATTTTACCTAGATTTTCCCAATTACTAAAGAGGTGACCTCAGACTGATGCCGTAGCCATTTTAAGCTCTGGTTTCCTTATCTGTAAGGTGGGGACAATATTTGCATCTTCTTAAGAAGAATTTTGTGAGGGTTGAGGCAGAACTTGCATGTAAATTACTTTGAAATTTCCAGTATTACCCCATAGACACTTACATTAAATTACAGAAAAGGGGAATTAGCCCAGAAACATAATGCATTAAAAGGAGACTGGAAGCTCTAAAAATGGGGAAGCACTTCCTTATAAAGATAAAATGCAGCAAAAATGGAATATACCAAGAAATGGGAAGAATATTCTCTTGTCTGATTGATGGAAAAAGCTTTTACTATCACATTCTGAGTAGAGCAGTTACTAACACACTGCTGCCTTTCCCCAAGACTTGTAAAGATAATTATTCACAGTTAAAACTGAATAGGCACCCACAATGTTCCTTGTCTATTTTATTTTCAGCAAGATTTTTTAAAATTCTGATCAGATATGGACTAGAGGCAGCTGCAGATTCCAAAGCAGGCACAGCCAGGTAGGTGCAGACTAGTGTTCTGAGTTTTGAAGCTGGTACCTTATCAGCTGGGTAGATGAGGGGGATTGATATAATTTTGTTTTACATATAAGAAGTTGAAATATACATTTCATAATCATTTTAAGATTAACATCTTAACATGACTCAGATATCCACAAAGGGAAATGTGTGAAGAAAATAAGATAATAGAACATGTTGTATATGTTTTGGGATTGAAAAAATAAGATTTAAAAAAATGTTCAAATATTTATCTATTTTTAGTTAATGGAGACTCTTAAAATTAAAAATATTCAAATTTAGTTATTTTTTACTATGTACTCAGAAACTACCACATGTATTACAAAAGACTGGCAGAGACTTTAAAACTTTAATTGTACGTGGTATTATTGGAAATTATGGCACTGAATACCTACTCTGTTTACTACTGCTGTGTTCAAATTGCCCAAGTGTCTGAACTGGAACTTTTAATTTCAGTAATATTCCTCGCTAATATGGATTTTTCTTTATTTTCACTGGTCAATAAACAAACTCTTATAAGCCCTACAACTTGGGAGCTAAAATGAAATTTTATGAGCATATCATCTCCTCAAGTCTACCCTTTGTTTAAATAAATAAACTGAGATCAAGGACAGTTAGTGACATGGCAAAAGTTACACCACAGTTGAAGGACGAAACAAGGATAACATATGGTGTGGTAAAGGAGGGGAGGATCAGAAGACTCTAAAAGTGTCTATACACTTTCTATGTGTGACTTGTTTCTTCTGATAATTGTGTTTACTCGTTTCATGGATAGCTGTTTACTATGCTAGACAGAATGACTAGATGAAAGAAGAAATACCGAGTACTTATACTCAGAGTCATGACTGGAGAAAGGAGAAAGCTTAGAGGTCACTTATAAATAGATACAGACAGTCTCTGTGGCCTCTTTACCGGAGCACCCATCTCTCGTGCCTTGAGACAGGCTGTTCTCTCACTTCTGGATGCACCCTATGAAGATTTGTCTTCATTGAAGTGCTCCATTTACCCAGTATATACAAAGTACAAGATTAAGTTGAGATGCTTTTAACAAAGGCTGAAGTTCAAATAGGAGTGAGTTAAACAAGGCATAACTCCATTTCTCTAATATTTCAGTGAAATAGGAAAGGAGCGAAATGTAGAACCAAAATGTGTAGACAAAAGTAGGTGAGATACTTCGAACGACTGGAAGGATTGGTTTCTGTAAGAAATAAAGGCTTGAACCATCATAAGAGGAGAAAAGAACATGTAGCAAATGGTCTGGACATTATGGTGGTAGGGCCATAATGCAGCCAATTCATAGGTTATTTTCTTATTAAAAAAAAAAAGACAAGTTTGAGATAGGATTATTAGCAGAGCAGGGGCTTGGTTGTGTGGACCTGTGGAAGTACAGGGCTAACAGTAGAGTTCATACCATGGCCTGGTGGCTCGGTTGGTTGGGAATGTTGTCCTGTGCACTGTGAGGCTGTGGGTTCTATCCCCTCGTCAGGGCACATACAAAAGGCAACTGATTGTTGCTTCCTTCTCACATCGATATCTCTCTCTCTCCCTCCCTCCCTCCTTCCCTGTGCACCTCTCTACCTTCCTCCCTTTCTATCCTTTTCTTTCTCTCTAAAATTAGTAAACATATCCTCATCCTTAGGTGAGGATTTGAAAAAAAAGAGTGGAGACTTCATGACAACATAAAAAGTATATATGCTGCAGAGGCCAATAAAGAAATAGTGGACAGGACATGGTCTAGCATTCTGATATGCAGGTATTTACTGGAAGATTATCAGAGTCTGCAGAAACTAAAGTTTTGTGAATAAAATGGTAGTTGTGTTTAGGTGTTTTAACACCAAACCATGACTGTTTATCTGTTTATTTCCACCACCACCCCATCAAACTGTAAGACCTTATTTCAAATCTGTATTCTTAGCATTTCATGCAGATCGTACAGATAAAAAGTCATGGAATGAATGAATGGGGTATGCTGGTGAAAGTGTGGAATAACCATATTTTGTCATGTCTATATTTATGTTGAAAGATAATGCACTGTTAAATACAGTTTTCTGTGTGTTATCTACTAACATAATTTCAGAGCCTGGTCCCTAAAACTCATAAAATATGAAACAAATATGTAGACATTCTGTTTTGGTTTAGATTCATCACTAAGTCATTGCCCAGAAAGAGCAATCATATTTCTGACTGCCCCAGGTCACTATGTTTCTATATTGAAGTATCTTTCTGAGAATTCTAAAACATTGCATATAATCAGTCACACTGTTTCATTCTAATCTGAACTTCAACATAGCAGTAATTTCTTTCTTTTTCTTTTTTTTTTTTTTATTCTTGGCAGCCTGTATCATTCAGGTATATGGAGTATCCTTAAAGGAAAAAAAAATCTAAATACAAGGCCTAGGAACTCTAGTAAATGGCAATAAAATCCTTCATAAAATAGAAAATTGAATACTTGTATTGATTACTTTAGTGCCAGAGATGTTCCATGGTTGCAGGTTTGGCACCTTTTGAAGTTCCATTTATTCTTTAAGGCACTATTTAATGAATCAGTTTAGTCATTTAGTCAATAAGAGTATCCTCGTCTCCTAAAAGAGTGAATATACCTTTTTCAGTGATGTTTTACTTATGAAAATGGAATAGTTAAAACAATTGACAAATCAGACTTAATACTAGTTAAAATACACATCTTTCAAAAGAATGGATTTTCTCCTACCAATCATATACATATTATTTGTGAACAAACTCATAGCCCCACAGAGCAAGAAGCTTTTTGTGTTTAGAAATGTCAATGGAATGAAACACTGTCATAGAATAATGATCTCTTGTTTCCACATAAATGCCTAGGGAAAACTAAGGTATTCATTTTCAAAGCAGGAAGCATTGATCCACTGGGTATGTCCTATTTAAATGACTTTATTTTATTCCATCAAAGAGTTGATGGAAATTCAGTCATTTAGTCTGATAGATATGAGTTCCAGAAAATGACATTTGTGTGCTACAGTACTACTAAACAGATGAAAATCATTGCATTTGGCTCTGCTTTATTTGTCAGCAAAACAGAATTAAGTTTGTTCATGAACACTCTAAGGTTTAATATTGGCAATTTAGAAATGGTGTATACTGATTTTATTTTCCTTTGATTTCTTTTAAGTAAACCTTTTCAGACCTAATGGTCATTCAGTACATAATTCTGAATTAGATGCATTCTATTGAGAATTCTATATATTGTTATATATCAGAAAGTTGACATTCTAACACAACAACTGAAGATTTGTGGCCAATGACTGTTCAAGTGAAGGTAAATGTTATGGTAATAAAAAAAAATGATGGAGAATCGTGCCTGGTTTTGATAGTATTTTAATCTGAACAGCCAAAAGAAAAGATGGCCAAAGCTCCAGGGGGAAAATAGCAAAGCACAGAGGTTTTTAAGTTCAAATAATATATGTGTACATAAATATAAGCCTGTGCACAGATAATCTGTAGGTGATACGTTTTACATGATGAACAATAGTTGCATAACCCCTTAAAGCAGGTTTGGTACCTGCCCGTATGGTGTGGCACGCTGTAGTGCATGCTGTGGCTTATTGGCAGTTCACAATACAAATTGTGCTACAAGTTAATAGTAGCACATAATGAACCAATAATGAACTATCAAAAAAGAGAAATTGAGAAAACAATCACATTTACTATTTGCAACAAAGAAAAAAGGTACGAAGTAAGCCAAGGAGGTAAAAGACCTATATTCAGAAAATTATAAAGTACTGAAGAAAGAAACTGAGGAAGATACAGATGAGTGGAAGTAAATACCATGCTTATAAATAAAAAATTAACATAGTTAAAATGTCTGTACTACCCAAAGCAACCTATTGATTCAATGCAATTCCTATTAAAATATCAATGGCATGTCTCACAGATCTAGAGCAAATATTCCAAAATTTATGTGAAACCACAGAGTACCCTGAATAGCCACAGCAATCTTGAGAAAGAAGAACCAAGTTAGAGTCACAATGCATGATATCAAACGATTCTACAAGGCCAGAGCCATACAAGCAGCATGGGCCTGGCACAGACCAGGCGTACAGACCAATGCCACAGAGTAGAGAGCTCGGAAATAAAACCGCACCTTGTGTCAATTAACATTTGACAATAGGGTAAAGACTGCCATTCAATAAATAGTGTTGGGAAAATTGGACAGATACATGCAAAAAATAAACCTGCCATATTTTACTGTGTATAATGTGTACTTTTTTACCCAAATGTTTGAGGGAAAAATAAGGATGTGCATTATACATGAAATACCTCATATCTGTTCTTGTATTTTGTAATTTTGTCATGTAAAATTTCTTGTACCATAGATTCAACAATGAATGATAAAATTCCTTTATAATACAAAAACAAGTATCTAAATATAAATAAACAAAATTGAATTAAAATTAAAATAAAATATTTGTTTCCTGAAAGTTTGGGCCAAAAACATGGTGCACATTACACATAGGAAAATACTGTAGATAACCTTATCATACCATACACAAAAAATAAACCCAAAATGGATAAATGGCTTAATTGTAAGGCAGGAAGCCATACAAATCCTAGAAGAAAACAGAGGTGGTAAAATTTCCGTCATGTTTTGTAGCAATATTTTTGCTGATATATCTCCACGGGCAAGGCATAGAAAAAAATAAACAAATTGGACTACATCTAGCTAAAAACCTTTGGTCCAGCAAAAGAAACCATCAACAAAATGAAAGAAGAGCCCACTGAATGGAACACATATTTGCCAATAATACATTTGATAAGGGGCTAATTTCTAAAATATAAAAAAGACTTGTACG
This sequence comes from Micronycteris hirsuta, assembly GCA_004026765.1. NCBI lineage: Eukaryota > Metazoa > Chordata > Mammalia > Chiroptera > Phyllostomidae > Micronycteris > Micronycteris hirsuta. The sequence goes on from PVJI01009254.1 coordinate 12,020, forward strand.
ACTCAACACCAAGAAGACAAACAACCCAATTAAGAAATGGGAAAAAGACCTGTGTAGACACTTCTCCAAAAGAGGACATACAGATGGCCAATTGAAATATGAAAATATGCTCAACATCACTCAGAGAGATGAAAATTAAATCCACAATAAGGTATCACTTCGCACCTGGCAAAATGGCTATCGTCAATAAATCACCAAACAACAAATGTTAGAGAGGATGTGGAGAAAAGGGTACCCTAGTGCACTGTTGGCAGGGATGCTGACTGGCGTAGCCACCATGTAAAATAGATTGGAGTTTCCTTAAAACATTAAAAATGGAACTTTTAAGCCTTATGACTGAACGATCCTATTTTTGGGAATATATCCAACGAAACCTGAAGCACTATTTTGAAAGAATGTATGCCCTCCTATGTTCACTGTAATGTTGTTACAATATAACCAAGATCTGGAAACAGCCCATGTGCTCATCAGTAAATGAGTGGATATAAAAGCCGCGGTACAGTTATGCAACGGAATACTGCATGGATGTAAAAAAGAAGGAAATTTTATCCTTTGTAACAACATAAATGGAACTGGAGATTATCATGCTAAGTGAAATAGCCAGTCAGAGAAAGACAAGTACTATATGATCTCACTTATAAGTGGAATCTAATGAACAGCCACAACAGCAACACAAAATGATGGACAAAATAGAAACAGAGCATGGACGCATGGACCAAACTGACAATTGTTAGAGGGGAGATGGTTTGGGGGCCTGGGTGAAAGATGATGAAGGTCTAAGCAAAAAAAAATCATATATATGTGTGTGTGTGTGTGTGTGTGTGTGTGTGTGTGTGTGTGTGTGTATACATGTGTATATATATATATATGAGATTGGTCCAGGAAAAGTGCAGCCATTGTTAATATAATGAGAATGGTTTGTATGACATCAATGTAACCTGGCAGCCAAGGAGAGTGGACTGGGATGTATAAATGTGAATAATGATGACTTCACTCTACTAGTCAGTGGGGGTGGTAGATGTTGTTGAGTGAGCACATGTACTGTGTGGCTGTCACATTCAAAATGAGTGAGAGACTAAAGCAACAAATATGCATCAAATTTTGTGTTAAGCTTGAACAATCCTCCACAGAAACTATTCAAATGATTCCGAAGGCTGCAGCTATGGCCAATTGGTAGCTTCATCAGGACAATGCGCCTGCTTATACATCATGCCTTGTGCAGAGTTTTATGGTGAAACATCAAATCACCCAGGTGACTCAGATCCCCTTACAGCCCAGATTTGGTGCCCTGTGGCTTCTGGTTTTTCCCAAAACTAAAATCACCTTTGAAAGGGGAGAGATTTCTGACTGTTGATGAGATTCAGGAAAATATGACAGGACAGCTGATGGCCATTGAGAGAACTGTGTGAAGTCCCAAGGTACCTACTTTGAAAGGGACTGAGGTATCATTGTCCTGTGTACAATGTTTCTTGTATCTTCTTGTGTCTTGTATCTTCTTCAATAATTGTCTCTATTTTTCATATTACATGGCTGGATGCCTTCTGGACAAAATCTCTCTTTATATGTATATATGTTTATATATACATACATACACACATAGATACAGAAAACAGTATCTAGATCTAGATCTAGAGATATATAGATAGATATAGATATAGATGATAGAGACATCGATATAGACATAGATATATACGTACACATAGACACAGAAAAAAGTAAGAAAGTCAGTGGATGATAGCCAGTAGGAGAGGGAGTGGGGGTAGGTGAAGGTGGGCAAAGAGGGGAAAAATGGGGATGGAAAGAGACTGTCGTTGGGGGAAATGGACACGCAATATAGGGTGCAGACGATGATTTGTTGAGCTGTATACTTGAAACCTGTATGGTTTTGTGAACCAATGTCACCAAAATAAACTCAATAAAATAATAAAATAAAATATAAATCCTTAAAAAATAGATAAAAGTCATAATCAAAGGAAAATTATCTTTTATTGGAACCATGTGCACTTCCTTCCCCAATAGGATCATTATATGGCATGTCTATAGTGAAAAACTTCAAATGATAGTTATCGTCTTTAAGATAAAAGCCATACAAAATATTGTAAGAAATGTAGATTTATCGCAGAATTTGAAATATTGTTTAAAGATAAGTTTTCTGTTTCTCGCCAATACCTTTTTAAGAAAAGATGAGTTTCATCATAGTTATCATGTAGTACCTCTCATTTTAGCCACTAATTCTAAACTCATGAGGTTTTTTTTTCCTTTTTGTACCTATAACTGTCAAGTCTATTTAGATATTAGTTCTATTTTTTCCTAAATTTTGTGCTTTTGCTTTCTGTTCATGCAGTGTCACTTATATAGCCATAGCCTCAGGAGGGACACATGCTATTTAATTTAAAACCACACATCCATGTGCCGTCAGCTAAGGAAGATCTTGTAGAGTGGAACCTGGAGGCTTGTAGACACTGTAAACATTCAGTAGAAAGGACAGAAATGAAGACTTGCCATAGGAAATGCAAATCAAGTTCTTGGTTATTGTAGTTGGGGTGAAATAAAAAAAAATTAATTCTTGGCCCTGGTAGTTCACTCACTTGGTTGAAGCATCATCCTGATGGGTCCAGGCTGTGGATTCGCTCCTCGGTCAGGGCACACACAAGAAGCAACTGATGAAGGTATACATAGGTGGAAAAACAAATCAATGTTCCTCTTTTTTCTCCTCTTCTCTTTCCTTCGCTTCTCTTTCCTTCTCATCTCTCTCTTTCCCTTCTTCTCTCTCTAAAAGCCAATAAATAAGAATTTAAAAATAAAAAGTAAAGCCTTACTATAAATGAGCAAAGGTTCAAGTGACCTCGGACTACCGGTTCCTCCTACCTAAGGGGAGAACACCAATGGGCACAGTGCTCCAGCCGGCATAGTGAGACCACACTATGCAAAATAAGTGGTCCTTGCTTCACAAAGGTCACTGACGGGAAGGCAGTCGAATACATAAGTACAGGTTACCTTCACGTGTTCCTGTGTGGCCAGTCACCATTAGTGCTGCAATTTCCCCACCACACAATCCACTCCTTTACGGTACCCACCTGCCAAGCCCGAGATGAGTCATTCTAAGACACACGTGCTATTCACAAGCATGGATTGAAAAAAGAACACAGTCAAGACTTCTACCTTGTTTCACTCTGTTTTGACACAAACTGCTTATTATCTCATTTTTTCCTACTCATCTGACTCTTCAGATTTTGACATGCTATACTTTTTTCCTAAGTATATTTTGACTCAAAATAAACAAATAACAACAAAAACTCCTTTGTCTCTGTCCATCAGATGCCCTGTCCTATACTCTACCCTTCTATTCTTTGTATTTGCACTACCTACAGTTGGCTCAGAAAATTTAAAATCCAGAGATTTTTCTTCATTAACTATATTATTTTAGAAAAATTATCAAGTTATATGGTACAATTGATTAACAAAAGTTTTGCTTATCATTTAAAGTCAGAATAGAATATTTTTTTAAATTTTTATTTATTGATTTGAGAGAGAAACACTGATTTGTTGTTCCACCCATATGCTTTCATTGGTTGCTTCTTGTACGTGCCCTGAACCAGGGATTGAACCCATAATCTTGGTGTGTCAGGACGATGCTCTACTAACTGAGCGACCTGACCAGGGTTTGGAAGATGCATTTTGTTTTCATACTTGACAATTCAAGAATTATTCAAGAAACATTTCATGTTTTTCTGCCCACTTATATTTTCACATATTTAACCAAGTATTATTTTCTCCAAATTATTCTACCATCTTAGATACATAACAGAAGACACATTTCCTGTCAAATCTATTTTAGTACTTTTTTGTTTTATAGACAAAAATCAATTAGTATATACTTAAATATCCTAATTTAGTGCCCAGATTATAATTAGTAGAACTCACATTTTCTTGGTTATATATCTACATGAAAAGTGAAAGGGGATATATATTGCCACATTTAGATGGATAAATCAATACAATTTCAAATCATTATGCTTTATTTTAAAGTGCTTTTGTTTAAAAAAAAAAACCTATAGTGACTAATTTATGAACTCCTAGAACAATTTAATGACCTTGCTTAACCTTTGGAATGGTTTACAACTTTTAAAAGCCCAGTGAATGGTACAATCTCAGAATTACTAACTTCCTTTCAAGTAGTGGAAAATGTACAAAAGGGTTTAGACCCTCCTTAAATTCACTAAACACACTTCCTCATATGATTCCACATATCCATTATTTCTGCTATTCTTAGTCAAAAAGCCTGCTATGTTTATAAGTGCTGAGAAGAAAAGGGGATTTGTTAGCAGCTTGCATACTTAGAGCAAATGAAGAGCATATTGTCAGGGGACAGAAAAAGTTTAAGGGCAACACGGAGGCAGAAATGCGTTCACTCGATACATGCCATTCACCAGATGTGAGCCTGTTCCCTAGCATACACTGGAAATGATATGGTCAGAATACTGAAAATACTGAGACACAGGTGAATGACTGCATCCAATGTAGATTTTTGTATTTCTTTTACCAAGATACTTCCTTAGTTCTCTAGCATCTCTTTGAAACATGTGCAGTTACATGTGAATGTATGTGTATAAAACTTTTGAGGACCACAAATACTTATTAAGTGAACATTTAAACTTCAAAAATCACACAAAGGAAACAAAATATATGGCATATGTCCTAGTCACAAATATAGAATCTTAGTGAAGAAAATGGTCAAAAAGCATAAAATAATAGACAACTATGAAAAGAGATAATATCTGTTTTACGATGTAACAGTCTATTTAGGAACTAAGACGACAAGGAGGTAATTGGACAAAAGTCAGAAACAAGCTGAATGGCAGTGGTAGCTTTTTACTTTGTACTGGCAAGCAAATAGAAAGGTACAGGATAAAGGGATAGGGAGGGCTTCCCCAATTACAAAAAGCAAAATGATCATAAATTCAGAGGCACCTTACATCATAGCCTAAGTCGGTTGTTCCTACTTGGGATTATTTTATAGCCAAGAGACACTTGGCAATAGCAGGGGGCCATTTTGATAGTCACAACTGAGCTGAAGGTGTGGGCATTGAGGAATCCGGGAGGGGGACTAATGGCTACGACTTGGATGTATTAGATAAAGGCCAGGGGTGCTGCTAAACATTCTATAATGGACTGGATAGTTCTGTCAGAACAACAACAAAAAATGATCTTGTCCGAAATGTCAATAGTGCCAAGGTTAAAAAGCCCTGGCCCGAGGTATGTGGGTCTGGCAAATGGGTTTCTTGCATCCTGAGCCTCCCACCCAGTTGTAGCAGGCTGAGGCAGAGCCTTTACTGAATTCCCCCAGGCATACAAGTGGTGCTACATGACAGTTCGATCCCAATGCTCATTAATTTGCATCACTAAAACATGTCAAATTCAGCCTTGTCTGGGTAGCTCAGTTGGTTAGAGCATCATTCTGATACACAAAGTTTGCGGGTTTGATCCCTAATCAGGGCATTTGCAAGAATCTACCAATGAATGTATAAATAAGTGGAACAACAAATCAATGTTTTTCCCTCTGCATCTTTCCCTTAAATAAGTAAGTAAAAAAAATGAACAAACATGTCAAACACCAATAAGCACTTCACGGCATATAGTACAGTATCTACCATAGGGACATTGGGGTGTACTTCCATTTTTTAGGCCTTATTTAATCTCTATCAACAATGTTTTTCAATTTTCTGTATCTTTGTATTGTACTTGAATTTATTCTTCATTATTTTATTATTTTAATGCTATTGTAAATTTAATAGCTTTCTTAATTTCAAGTTTTCAGTCTCCATTCCTAGTGTATAAAAATAATTGACTTTTAAAATAAAACACTTTATTAGGTATTATTGACATATGAAAATCTGTACACCTTTATTTACTTGATGAGTTTGGAGTAAAGTATATGCCTGTGAGACCATCACCACAATTAGTATAATCAATACCATAAACTTATTCATCACTTCCAAATGGTTCCTCAAACCCTCTTTATTTTTTTGTGAGAGATAAGAGTAGAACAGATAATGTACCCTCTTAGTACATTTTTAAGCACACAAAACACTAATGTTAACTATGGGAACTATTATGTTTACTAGATCATTTTTATTTGTTTTTATGTGACTTATCTATTTTACTTAGCATAATGTTCTCCTGGTACATATATGCTGACACAGATAACACAGATTCCTTCTTTGGAAAGTATGAATGATATTCCATTGTATGCAAATATCATATTTTGTATCTGTTTATCCATCAATATATATTTAGTTTGTTTCAATGTATATATAATGCTGTAATGAACACAGGGATGAAGATATGTCTTTGAGATACTGATTTCAATTTTTTGGTTAAATAGCCAGAAGTGAGATTGCTGGATCATATGGCAGTTTCACTTTTAATTTATGGAGAGAAATTCCAAACTCTTTTCTATGTTGCAGTACCAACTTACACTCCCACCAACAAACAATGTGTAAGAGTTTGCTTTTCTTCACATCTTTGCTAACACCTTTTATCTCTCTCTCTCTCTCTCTTTTTTTTTTTTTTTTTTTTGGTAATAGTCATTCTAACAGGTGTGAAGTGATATCTCATTGTGATTTTGACTTGCATCTCCCTGACAATTCATGATGTTGAGCATTATTTTTCTTGTATCTGTTGGTCATTTGTACATCTTCTTTAGAGAAATGACTAATCAGGGCCTTTGCCCATTGTTTTTAATCCTCACTTGAGGATATGTTTATTGATTTAAGAGCAAGAGGAATGGAGTGAGAGATGGAGAGAGAGAGATCAATGTGTGAAAGAAATAGCTACCAGTTGCCTTCCATGTCCTCCCTGACTGGTGATTGAACCTGCAATATATGTATGTGCCCTGACCAGGAATCAAACCCACAGCCTTTTTGGTATACAGAGTGATGCTCCAACTGACTAGGCCACTTGGCTAGGGCTGCCCATTTTTTCATTATACTATCTGTTTTTTGTTTTGTTTTGTTTTTTTTTTTTTTGGGGGGGGGGCAGTGAGTTGTAATAGGGGTTTCTTATATTTTTGGATGTTGACC
>PVJI01009254.1:19201-66500 GCA_004026765.1 Micronycteris hirsuta
TTTTTTTTTTTTTTATTGTTGTTCAATTACAGTTGCCTGCATACTCTCCCCTCCCCTCCCCTTCCAATCCCACCTCCCTTCCCTGACTCCTTCCCCACCCTTGGTTCTGTCCATGTGTCCTCTATAGTGGTTCCTGAAGACCCTTCTCCCCATTGTCCCCTCCCCTCTCCCCCCTGGCTATTGTTAGATTGTTCTTAATTTCAATGTCTCTGGTTAAGCTTTGCTTGCTTTTTGCTTTTGTTGATTATGTTTCAGTTAAAGGTGAGATCATATGGTATTTGTCCCTCACTGCCTGGCTTACTTCACTTAGCATAATGCTCTCTAGTTCCATCCACGCAAATGGGCAAAAGACATGAACAGATGCTTCTCGAAAGAGGACATACAGACGGCCCAGAGACATATGAAAAGAGAGCTCAACATCATTAGCCATCAGAGAGATGCAAATTAAAACCACCGTGAGATACCACCTCACACCAGTCAGAATGGTCATCATCAACAAAGCAACAAATAACTGCTGGAGGGGATGTGGGCAAAAGGGAACCCTACTGCACTGTTGGTGGGAATGCAGACTGGTGCAGCCACTGTGGAAAACAGTATGGAACTACCTCAGAAAACTAAAAATGGAACTGCCTTTTGACCCAGCAATTCCACTACTGGGATTATACCCTAAGAACCCTGAAACACCAATTCAAAACAACCTATGCACTCCAATGTTCATAGCAGCACAATTTACAATAGCCAAGTGCTGGTAGCAACCTAAATGCCCATCTACAAATGAATGGATCAAGAAACTGTGGTACATTTACATAATGGAATTCTATGCAGCAGAAAGGAAGAAGGAGCTTATACCCTTTGCAACAGCATGGATGGAACTGGATAGCATTATGCTAAGTGAAGTAAGTCAGGCAGTGAGGGACAAATACCACATGATCTCTCCTTTAACTGGATCATAAACAACAAAAGCAGAAAGCAAGCAAAACATAACCGGAGACATTGAAATTAAGAACAGTCTAACAATAGCCAGGGGGAATGGGGGAGGGGACAATGGGGAGAAGGGTTTTCAGGAACCACTATAGAGGACACATGGACAGAACCAAGGCGGGGGAGGGAGGATGGGGAGAGAGGTGGGGTTGGAGGGGGAAGGAGGAGGGGAGGGGAGAGGTTGCAGATAACTGTAATTGAACACCAATAAAGTAATTACTTTAAAAAATTAAAAAAAGAAAAATAGAACTCTAAAAAAAAACAAAACCTCAAATAATTGGATGTATATATAAAGAAAATAAAGCCCTGCCACTATCCTCAAAAAAAAAAAAAAAAAGAAAGAAAGAAACTATGGTACATTTACACAATGGAATTCTATGCAGCAGAGAGAAAGAAGGAGCTTATACCCTTTGCATAGGTTGTCTTTTAACTTTATGATCATTTCCTTTGCTTTGCAGAAGCTTTGCGTTTAGTATAATTCCAGTTTTTATTTTTGCTTTTGTTGTCTATGCTTTTGGTCTCACATTTGAGAAATAATTGCTAAAGCCAAGATCAAGGTACTTTCCCCCTGTGTTTTCTGCTAGGAGATTTATGGTTTCAAGTCTGATATTTAAGTGTTTAATTCATTTTGAGTTGATTTTTGTGTATGGTGAAGATAAGGGTCCAATTTAATTCTTCTGCATTTGCCTGTTTATCTTTTCCAACACCATTTATTGAAGAAATGACGCTTTCCCTATTTCATATGTTTGTTATCTCTGTCAAAGATCAGTTGGCTACTTATGCAAGGGTTTACTTCTGGGCTATTTTATTCCATTGCTCTATATGTCTGCTTTTATGACAACACCATACAGTTTTGATTATTGTACAGTTATAATACATTTTGAAATCAGGAAGTATGATGCCTCCAGCTTTGTTCTGCTTGCTCAAAATTGTTTAGGCTATTCCGGATGTTTTATGATTCCATATGAATTAAATAATTGCTTTTTCTATTTATGTTAAAAATGCCATTGGTATTTTCATGGAAATTGCACTGAATTTGTAGATTGCTTTGGATAGTGAGAACATATTAACAATATTAAAACTTCTAGCCCAAAACCATGCAATGTCTTAATATTTATTTGTGTTTTTTAAAATTTATTTCATTAATATTTTATAGTTTTCTTGGGGACTTGAATTATTCTTTAGAGCTTACAATACACTTTTCAACATATCAAAAACTATTTTAGGCCTGGCTGGTGTAGCTCAGTGGATTGAGCGCAGGCTGGGAACCAAGCGGTCCCGGTTCGATTCCCAGTCAGGGCACATGCCTGGGTCCCCAGTGGGGGCCATGTGAGAGGCAAGCACACATTGCCGTTTCTCTCCCTCTCTTTCCCCTTCCACTCTCTCTAAAAATAAATAAATAAAGTCTTTAAAAAGTTTTTTAAATTAAAATTTTTTTATAAAAAAACTATTTTAGGTTTTAGGTTTATGCTAAATTCCAGTGAAATATAGAAACTTTACTCCTACATAGCTTCTTTATCTCTAGCCTTGTACTATTATCTTTAAGTATATTATGTCTATGCATTTACCAAGCTCAAGAATGCATTTTTATAATTATAACTTTAGATAACCTTGTGCATGTTTTTAAATTTTATTTATTTATTTATTTTAATTATTTTACTGTTCAACTACAGTTGTCTGCATTTACCCCCCACCACTGCCCCGCCATGCCAGCCATCATCACCTTCCTCCCCTGACCCCACCCCGCCTTGGTTTTGTCCATGGGTCCTTTATAGTTGTTTCTGAAAACACTTTCCTCTTCCTTCCCTTTATCCCCTCCCACCTCCCCTCTGGTTATTATCAGTTTGTTTTTTATTTCAATGTCTCTGGTTATATTTTGCTTGCTTGTTTGATTTTGTTGATTAGGTTCCATTTAAAGGTGAGATCATATGGCATTTGCCCCTCACCGCCTGGCTTATTTCACTATCTTGTGTTTGTTAAGAACCTGAAAGAAGGAAGAAAAGTACATATATATTTATAGAATGTGTTACGTCAACTTTCTTAATCATGTCTTGATTTCTTCTGACGGATTCCAGTTACATTTGCTTTATCTGCTCTCGAATCTACAATTTTTGTACTCATGTTATTAAATACATTACATATGTGTGTCTTACAGTCTCAATATTACCTACATATTACAAAATTTCTTCTTAAATAAGAGAAGAAAGGATGACTCATACATGATTATACTGACATACATATATATATATATATATATATATATATATATATATATATATATATATATATCAGGGTTCTTTATTTGTCTATGTATTCTGATGACTATTTGGTATCACTTGTTTTTAGCATAAAGAACTTCCTTCAATATTTCTTGAAGGATAGGTCTGTTGGCTACATAGTAAATAAACTTTTGTTTGCATCAAAATATCTTTACTTTTTTATGTTGTATTTATTTTAGAATATAAGTTTTGCTGGACATAGGATTATTGATTGATAGGTTGCTTTATTAATGTATTTATTTATTTATATTTATTTATTTATTTTACCTTCATACTTTGAATATGTCCTCCTAATTCCCTAGGACTCCATTGTTTCTAATGGTAGTTCAGCTGTTAATCTTACCGTGGTTCACTTATAGGTAATAAATGATGTTTCTCCTACTGTTTTCAAGATTTTTGTTTGAATTTCCACGTTTTGAGTTGACAGGTTTGCACACGGATCTGTTTGTATTCATTCTACTTGGAGTATATTGAGTTTCTTGGTTGCAGACATCATTTTTTTCATTAATTTTGGCAAGCTTTTGCAGTTATTTCTTCAAATATTTTTGTCCTTTTTCTCTCTTCTGTGTCTGTTACTCTTGTGACACATTTGTGCATCTGTTTACCATTGCCGTATTTCACCAAGAGACTTACTTTTTCTTTGATTTTCACCTCTGTTTTTCAGTGTATATTTGTTGACCTATTTTCAAGTTTGCTGATTCTTTGCATTGTCAGATCAAAACTATTATGGAGACTTTCTAGTGAATTATTCATTGCAGTTATTGTACTTTTCAGATCCCAAATTTCCAGTTGGTTCTTTTATAAAATTTCTATAGTTTAATAATATTTTCTACATGAGATATTGTTATTATATCTTCCTTCATTCTTTGAGTATCATCTCTTTAATTTTTGAAATTATTTATAAACATATGATAATAGTACTTTGAAGTCTTACTTTTCTGCTAAGTGTAACATCTGGATGCCTTCCAAAGCCATTTCTTTTTTTTTTTTATTACCTTATTATTGTTCAATTACAGTTGTCTGCATTTTCTCCCCCCCCCCCACTCTCCCCCAACCCAGCCAAACCTCCCTCCCTCCCTTTCTTTCATCCTCCCCCTTGGTTTTGTCCATATGTCCTTTACAGTAGTTCCTGAAAACCCTTCTTCCCACAGTCTCCTCCCTCCTCCCCTCTGGTTATTGTTAGATTGTTCTTAATTTCAATGTCTCTGGTTATATTTTGTTTGCTTTTTTCTTTTGTTGATTATGTTCCAGTTAAAGGTGAGATCGTATGGTATTTATCCCTCACCACCTGGCTTATTTCACTTAGTATAACGCTCCCCAGTTCCATCCACGCTGTTGCAAAGGGTAGGAGCTCCTTCTTTCTCTCTGCTGCATAGAATTCCATTGTGTAAATGTACCATAGTTTCTTGATCCACTCATTTGTAGATGGGCACTTAGGTTGCTACCAGCACTTGGCTATTGTAAAGCACTTGGCTAATTGTGCTGCTATGAACATTGGAGTGCATAGGTTCTTTTGGATCGGTGTTTCAGGCCTCTTAGGGAATAATCCCAGCAGTGGAATTGATGGGTCAAAAGGCAGTTCCATTTAAGTTTTCTGAGGAAATCCCATACTGTTTCCACAGTGGCTTCACCAGTCTGCATTCCCACCAACAGTGCACTAGGGTTCCCTTTTTTCCTCATCCTCTCCAACACTTGTTTGTTGATTTGTTTATGATGGCCATTCTGACTGGTGTGAAGTGGTATCTCATTGTGGTTTTAATTTGCATCTCTCTGATGGCTAGTGATGCTAAGCACCTTTTCATATGTCTCTAGGCCCTCTGTATGCCCTCCTCGGAGAAGTGTCTGTTCAGTCTTTTGCTCATTTTTTAATTGGGTCATTTGTCTTCCTAGTTTGGGGTTGTGTGAGTTCTTTATATATTTTGGAGATCAAAACCTTGTCTGAAACATCATTGGCAAATATATTTTCCCATACAGTTGGTTCCCTTTCATTTTAATGCTGTCAAAGCCATTTCTATTAGCTATTTTTCTATTTCCTTTTGGGAGGGTCATATCTCAAAATTTGTATTCTAATTTGGACATTTTCAGAAATATATTGTAGCAACTCTGTGTATCAGTCTCCTCACTGAGGTGTTGATGCTGTTGGTGTTAACTTAGTAATTTATTTATTTATTTTTAGTGACATGGCTGATATCTATTTCCACTCCAGTATGTAGTCTCTGCATTTATATATATATAATCCACTTATTGGATAAAAGTTATTCTTAAACCTCATTGGCTCCATACATTGTTACTATTCACCATTGGATGCTACTATTGCTGTTCAAGTAGCTTTCATTTTTGCCACTTGTTTAACCAAGGGCTAGTAGCTTGAATTTTCTCTCTCTCATCACTCCCCAAAGGGTGCAGTTATAGGCTTACTCATAAGTTTCTAGACATCTATGGATTTAAATGATTGTTTGTTTTTTAAAGCAAGTTTTCTAAAAAAAATTGCTTCTGGGTCAGTGTTGCTTATTTTCAGTTCATGTTTGCTCAGAGGTTGTACATAAGCCCCTCACTTCAGGGGCTTAAGAAAGTGAGGATTCCACTCTGTTGATTGATTTATATGTAGTCTGTAGAATGTTTTCGAGTATTCCCTCATGCTCTACTCTGAATGCTCCTGAATGCATGTTGCCTAGCACTTATGTGCAGAGTTCACAATCCTAGAGAGTGACTGTAATCTCAGGATGGTTTTTCTTGGCTGACTTTTTTCTTAGATATTTTTGTTAAACTTCTTATTGTTCTGCCTTCCCACTAATAGCTATAGTGCCCAAGAGCTGAAACTTCCTTCTGTAGTCCTCTCCATGACTTTGAACAGTGCGTTAAGGCACAGAACTCTTCATCCTCTATTTTATGTGAAGTTCATCCCCTCAAGTAGAGCGATGGCCTGTCTTTCTGGCTGAACCTCTGCACTACTTCACAAGGGCTAAGGGCAAGGGTTGCAGCCACTTTCATCGAGAGAGACATACCTACTCTATGACTTGGATCTAGTTGAGTGGCCCCTAGTCTTCTTGCTTTGCCTCTTTTGCTTGGAAAATCTACCATGAATGCTAGTTGTGTTGTAAGTGTTCAGGGCCCAGGGTTTCCACCTACCACCCTGTGTTGCAAGTGTTTATTTCCACTTGGATAGAAGTCATACCCATCAAGTTAGGGCTGCCTGGAGGCAGTCTGCTCTAGTCATCTCAGCTGTGTCTGCCCAGAGCAGAGCTTCTGCAATGGGGGCCTGAGAGAAATCAAAGCCATTAGTGTCTTCTCCCATCAGAGGTGAAAATGTAGCCCAAGACAGGGACCTGAATGGAGAGAATGTCCTGCTTTCTGCCTGGAATACAAGACTGGAGACAGTTTCTGATCATGGATCAAGTTTTATGGGGAAACTAGTTGTGGCTACACCACCACAGACTCTTGCTTCTTGCTTAGATTTAGTATATTTTTTGAATGACTATTTCCCCATTTGCTCTATACTTCCAGACAATTTTTAGAGACTTTAAATGCTGTTTTTTTTTTTTTTAATATGTTTTACCAGATAAAGACTGCTTATTAGGTTGAGAGTCTGCCTTGTTTCTTACTTGGCTGTTCCAGAGGTTTGTTGTATAACATATTTAGGTGTGTGTGACTATTGACTGCCTTTCACACCCTAATAATATTATTTTTTTCTATGGTTACATGGACAACTGATCCTAGAGTTTGAATAGATTCTTTAAAAAAAGAAGAAGAAAGGAACAAAGACTTGCATCACACTAGCTCTGTAACAACTCAAAAGTTGTGCGTGTGGCCAGGGTGGGAATATAGTGGAAAAGTGGGTCAACGTATTCCTATATGTTGGGAAAAACAGAGAAATATCCCCAAATCTACTGCTGAAAGAGATAGAATTTTTAAAAAATGATGGAAAGAATAGTTCCAATTACTATTTTAAAATATCTACTTCATTGACAATATTAAACTTATAAATAAAATTAGGTATAAATGTTTAATAAAAATATGTCTGTTAAAACAATTACCCAAACCTCTTGTGTACTATTAAATCCTTTATAAAAGGCAGGGGAACCATGCTTTAAGTAGCAAATGATCTTGAGATTTAAACTGTGTTTCTCATAGCTTCAGAGAAGTGTAAACTTCCTCTGATCTTACTCTCCATGCACATTAAACACCAGTTAAGGCTACTCCTTCGTTGATAGTTTGTTCTTTCTGAGGCATTGCTTCTAAAGAAATTCCTAATGACAACTACTCCTCTAAGCATTTTATTGCAACTGCTTATCAATTAATTAATGAACAGAGGGATATCTTTAATGAAGCTTCTCACCTTTTTGGGAAGGCCAAATTAAAATCAGAAATCCCCTCTAGTGTGAAATAACAATTTTCCATCTTAATCTAAGTGATGTTATTAAAACCAAAGTACCAACTGGTATATTTGCATTTACTGGTCACTTTTCCAGCATTTCCTGTTTCTGAAAATAACAGCCCCACATGTATACCATTGGTCTAAAAGCTCTCCATATAACTCCTTAAAGATAAATCAGAAAGCATAGGCAGCATGGTGCTATGTCTGCCATTGTTGGATAGAAATAGAAAAATATCTCTCAGTATGAAGAGCTTCAACTCACAGCTGTATAACTACTTAAAAAATTTTGACAGGTAAGGAGTTATCAAGATGGCATAAAAGAGAAATTGATAGAGAAGTTTCTGTTCTAAAATGGAATAATCTTTCTAATAGGATGTGTCTTCTGGCTTTCTATAAAAAATGATTACTTGCCTGATTATTATATCTTTATCTACCCAGGATATTCATTAGTCAATGAATTTAATCAATATAAATTATGGGTAATTTAGGGTTCAAAAACACTCTTTAGTCATGTGCCAAGGCAAAATACAGAATAAACTTCCAAGTATCTTACTTGAATAGACAAAGTAGTATTGTTCTCAATAGTATGGTGTTTAACATGTATTCAAATGTAATTTATTTTTAAAGGTATATCCACTTTTAAGAGCTTCCTCTGTATCTCTGAGTAAGTATAATATTCTTTTAAGATCATATGTTCAAGTCATTTATATAGTGCTTACTATGTGTCAGGCACTATTCTATTTACTTCTCCAACATTAATTCATTTCATCTGTCTAACAACGCTATAAGATAGGTATTGTTATTTATCAGAGGAACACACATGAATTAATTGTGACTAGAGAGGATAGTTCCTTACTAGGAGTCACAATGAAAGTAAATGGCAAAGCCGGAGTTACAATTTTGAATTCAGATTATATGCTCCTATTGACCATGTTATGCTTCCTATTTTTGAACAAAAGAGCTTTAAAGCTTTTCACATATATTTTTAAATGACATGTTTTATTGTCATTATCATCAAAGAACTGGGAAGTGCTGTGCAATGCTACACACAAAAGCAGTTACATGATCTTTCTGAAAGGTTCCAGCCAAGCACGGTCATGGATTATCTGAATGTAACATACGTTATAGCAACCCAAACTGCATTATTTTTGATATATTGTGCTAGTTTGGCTGATAATTTCCTTTCCCACTGTTGAGAGAAAATTGTGTCATTTAGGACTTACTCTGATACATTTCTTTCCTATAGCTATGAGGAAATTGTATCTCCTTTTTATACTTTTTTGTCTTTAAATATGAAGTGTGTTTCCTAATGAAAGATTGAAGATCCTCAAGTGTCACATGTGAGGGTTCAGAGAGTATTCAGAGGAAATTTGAAGTCATCAAATATTTAAAAAATCATAGTGATGTGAAATAATCTGCACATATATTCTTTTTGTTAATCTTAAATGTAAGAAAATATATTTAAAAATCAAATGTGAAACTATTGTTTTGGGATATATTTTTAAATAAGTGAAAAGCCAAAAGTAGTGAATATACTAAAAATATGTATAATCTGACTTACTGCACTTAAAACTTTGTTCTGGTTACAGATATCACTTTCTTGTTTGATTTTTATTATATTCCAATAAAATATGCAAATAATAACAATAAACTGTTTTCTGTATGATATATTTTCTGTACATGGCATCATTTGGTTGGCCAATATTTGTATGTGTGTTAAAAAGAATAGAAACATTATCATAGTCACATTGATTTGAAATAATTTGCAATTCTATTAGTAAATCATTGACAAAGAGGAAGAAATTAGATATAAAGAGGATTGAACTTCCTCAGGTTTCAGAAACTGTTTATCAAAAGAATCATTTTTTTCAAATTCTACGTCTTTATTCAAAATTCTGACAAGATAATTTTGTTATTCAGTCTTTAGCTAAACTGAATACCACTACTACATTTTAATCCTATAATTTAATCTCTTAAATAATACATTTTGCTCAAGTTAGCCACAGTTTTTCTCCTCATAAATAATTGAAAGTAGTTGCTTAAGATACATTTTATTATTTTGTTTTCTCCCTCATTTTATTTAGACAATAATTTTTAATACTGCACAATTTTCCCAAGTCATAACCATTTGTAGCCCCAAATTAATTCAATGCAATTTTATAAGAGACCTTTGCACATTAAAGTGGTGTAAACATAATGTAAGGAAAACACAAGTGTCTTTCTTATCTAGTGTACCTGCACTTCAGCCATACTTTTTTGGCTGTGCTTTTATTCATTCCTTTTTTTGGACTCAGTTTCCTCATTTTAAATTAAGTTTCAACACTTCAGGGATTAGTTAGAAAAATTAAATAAAGGTTATATGCATTAATGAGAGCATGTGTATGCATCATCTTTAGCCCACTAGGTAAATTACAGTTAAGATTAAGTACATTTTTATTTCCATAATATCTTGTAATTATTTGTTTATTAATTAATTAATTTATTATATATACATATACATATTCAACCACTTCATCAAAGATTTACTATGTTATCCTGTATACTTTTGGAATATTCAGATAAATAAGACAGTCTTACCCCCAGAGTATTACAAACAGAAAGCTATGAAGATAAATACGTATAATAAGTAGTTGTGATAAATGCTCTAGAAAAGGTCTGTTCAGAGAGATTAGTATTTTGATAATCATGCACTTTGTTTTAAAATTCTATTTTTCACATTTTATTTTCACAAGGTCACATATGAGTTATACATTTATTAATAAGGTATATTCCTAACTGTTTATTTTCTTATTTTTAAAAATAGTTTTCTGATTTTAAGTGACATATAGTGAAAGATGTACATTACAAGTTGAATTTTGGATATGCAGACTCGCATTTGACTTTTTCCTTGAAAAGTAGCATTTAAATACAGTATTTGGATGGTTCTATTGGTAATACTTGAAATTTTCCCATTGAAATTAATGGAGTCTGGTTGGCAACAAATGATCTTCTGAAATTAATGGATTTTACTAGCGATTCATCTCTACTGGAATGAATGCCGTGTGTATAGCTTATAGATTATATGGTTAGAGAAGGAAGAGACCTAATAGATCAGTAAGTCTAGGTTGCCTGCTTGGTTGTTAGCATACAGTCCTGAAATAGAGGACAGAACATTTGATTTTAGCCAAAAGGCCATGAACAAAAGCTATTTTAATTTATGGCAATTAAAATGAATGGGATTCAATCTAACGCATTTATGAGGATGCGATAACTATCGAATCACATTCATTTCAGTGGGGTGTGTTAGTCATCCAATTCTATTCATTTCCATGGGGATCCATTATTTATTGAATCACATTTATTTAAATGGGGATTCATTAGCTAAAAAATCTAATTAGTCTCCATGTGCATGCATTAGCTATCATGTCATCGTTCCTTTCAAAGACAATGCTCTGGTTATCAAATCCCATGCATTTGTGTTTGGATTGGATTCTAGAGTTTGAAAAAACTGTTACTCTTAATTAAATGGTTGCAATAAACTGTTATCATTATTATACTGTTGTATATTTTAGAGTATTTTCTAAATAGCCAAAGATTTAGTCACCCCAGTTTTCAATAGCTAAATGAAATGCTCTCTCAAACAATAAAATATTTAATTTAGCAAATGTCCAAAGGGCTGGTAATAATTTTAAAATATGAGGATTATGTTACCCTTCTAGGTCAGCTGTTTATTTTTTTTCATGAAACCTAGCCACAACTTTTCATGTTCAAAGAGATTTTGAAAATTAGAGGGAGAATGTCAACCTGCTAAAGTCATATGACTAGGTGCTTAGATTTATGAGTTATGAACAATAAGCTAAAGCAAAAGTATGCATGTCATTAGAGTCATAACTGGATAGGTTTCA
Source organism: Micronycteris hirsuta (assembly GCA_004026765.1). Classification (NCBI taxonomy): domain Eukaryota; kingdom Metazoa; phylum Chordata; class Mammalia; order Chiroptera; family Phyllostomidae; genus Micronycteris; species Micronycteris hirsuta. The sequence continues at coordinate 30,721 of PVJI01009254.1, forward strand.
CTGTTATTTCTTGTCCACAATTCCAATTCTTCAATTATTAAAAGTATTCCATGTTTTGGACAAATCAGAGCTGTCTTTTGTCAGGTATAAATCAAGTAAAATGCATCGCTAGGAATTATCATTGTTGAGGTAGACTGAGTGACAAAGTATTTAGTTTAGACCAGCACACACCTTCTCAAATTATCTTCAGGCATTCCCAGTCTATGCAGATCAACGTAGCTTTTGGTACCCTGAAAAGAAATTGTCTTTGACGCAATAAACTGATTTAAGTCACTTTAGGTTATTAAAACTGTGGGGACACAGAGCAATGTGAACATACCATATCAGTGATATCTTAAGGCTGTGCTGAGTCAAAGGGCCTGTGGATATCTATCAGTTTAATACCTAGAGGTGGTCATTAAGTTATTTGGCTTTTATTCAAACTTATTACTACATTTCACTTGTTGGGTAGTATAATCAGCATACCTGATTTACTCTAAATTTAATAGTAACAGTTTTTTTTACTAAATGAGTTATTTTGAGAAAAATGCACCAAAAGGTAGACATTGTATATCATTAGTACTTCTTTACAAAAGCAAAAACAAAATTCTATGTGCTAGCTGCTTATAATTTTACATTACTTTTCCCATTTCATTTCTTAAGAAAAATATAATCCCATGTATTTCTTTAATACTTGAATTTTGTATCAAATATTATATATTAAATTTTAAAAATATGTATACATTTATAATAATATGCAGAAAAGTCCTAATGCCTGGATGGAATCCCACTGTTGCCATTTGTTAGTACTGTGACCTCAGTAAACCAATTTAAATTTCTGGTGCCTACATTTCTTCATCTATAATATGCAGGATAAAATTAAGGCTGACTTATTGATTCTTATGAGATTGTATAATGTAAACCTTCCTAACTATTTACTATGGTACCTATATTCATGGTCACTGTAATATTTATACACATCTGTAGTACCCCTAAGACTATACTTTATGTTTAATGTATAACTATTTTGGTATTACTAAGTTCTTAAAAAGACCAGAAAAGTAATTAGTAATAAACTGTCATCCGAGGAGTTTTTCTTCCTATTTTCTGTTATGAAAATAATTAAAGTCAACTATAGTTAACATTTTAATGCCATTATAACCCAGAAAAATTATTTTATCCATACTATCACTGTTTTATATATACAATGATTTGTATAAAATTCCTATTATAACCAGGGACAAAGGTAGTTCAAAATTTATTTGTAAGTTGCATGATATACTTGTTTTGGAACTTCAAATTTGTTTCCCCAGAGATATGAAATTCACCTGGGAGCTAGAGCCTTCATCTCAGTCAAGCATGGGGTCGCTCGTCACGCCATCTTCTAAGGGTGACTGACAATGGAAATATCATTTCATCCCTAGGAACTGGCTTTCTCACAGAGCTCCTACCATGTACTCAAGTGTTTCAGTAAACAGCAAGCTGAATAAAGAGATCAGGAAATATTTGGAATTTTGCTTTTGGGCAAACTGAAATTTTGTAATTCTGGAACAGACTTTCATTCTTATCATCTATATATCTTATTATAATATGTCAAAGACCCACAGCTTAGTGGCTGTGGGTCACAAATAAACACATGAGTTTGTGCAGGTGTCCAAGAGATGCTGGGTTTTCTCCTGCCTTTTAAGGCAGTAATTTTCAACCATTGTGCCACAAGAATTGTTAAAACATGTAACACCTGACTGTTTAGTCAGGGAATTCTGACCTGTTTTTCCTAAGGTTGTCAAATAAAAAAAAAAAAAAAAGATAACAGCTAATACAACATTAGCCATCCACTGTGAATGAAGCAAAATTAAACCTAGTATTTTGTCAGATTAGCAAAAAAATGTTTTTTGGTGTGCTGCAGAATTTTAGTAATTAGATTATGTGTGTCCTGCAATGAAAAATGTTGAAAATCACTGTTATAAGGGAACATGAATGTGCACTTAGACAATCAATTTTTTAAAAAAATTTCTGGCATTGAAGTGAAATGGCCATTTACTCGGGAATTTCAATGCCAGAGTGAACTGACCAGTGACTTGGTCTAGGTCAGTGGGTATAATAAACACACTTCTTGAAGCCCTAGTTTTGCACATCCATGGTCAGCTGGTGGTTTTAGGAGGAACCCATGCCAAGATGCATGCGCCGCATCTATTATCACCCATCTGTCTCATGTGTACTCAGACATTATGTCCGAAAGAAAGGAGAGCCCAGGATTCCGAAAGACTGGATATCTAACTAGATGTTTCAATTATGGGATCCAATGGATATGATCAGTTTCAACTCTCTGATCTCCCCTACTGTCCCATACTTGAGAAATATAAGATCAATTATAGGAAATTACAAAAGCTTCATTTTCTTTGCACATTTCATACTTGTTTAATTAATTTTGTGACCCTATCATTCTTATTTAACTTAATATGTTCCCTACACATTATTTTAGTAAACGTGCATTCCAGATTCATCAGATTTTCATGTCGCACACCCTTTAAATTCACATTCTGTATAAGTGGTCATAGTTGAATATTTTATTAGATTTCTTTCCCCGGATATTTATGGAATCCACAATTTGGAGAGTTTGGAATCAATGTAGCTTTTCTCCTTGCAAGTCCTATAATAAAATAGATATCTGTTTTCATTCTGTAATTACCTCCCTCAGACCTTTTGTCTCTTTTATACCAATTTTTCCTAAATATTGATATTAAACTCTCCTGTGAGTTCCCAATTGTAACTACAACCATATTATAATCTCTAAAGGGTTTTGTCAAATGTCCTAGAATAATAGACAGGAATTTAAAGCAGTGTTATTGAAAATAGAAAATTACATACAGCTGTTCTCAGATTTCATAGAGCATGGCCACTACTTAGATATCTCCTACAAAATAATCTTAACTCCCTACTTTCCTTTAAGTAGTGATAGGAAGTTTCTCTCTATATTAGGAGGACCCTTGGCCATTTCTCCCTCATCTGAAAACCAGCTGTTAATTTCTTGACTCGAGTTAAAAACAAAAACAGCTAGTTTCCTTCTTGCCTTTTACTTAGTGTAATGGATTCCTCATTTTCTGCCCTAATATGTGTCACTTGTCATGCCATCTTCTAAGGATGACTGACAATGGAAATATCATTTCATCCCTAGGAACTGGCTTTCTCACAGAGCTCCTACCATGTACTCAAGTGTTTCAATAAACAACAAGCTGAATAAAGAGATCAGGAAAATATTTGGAATTTGCTTTTGGGCAAACTGAAATTTTGTAATTCTGGAACAGACTTTCATTCTTATAATCTATATACCTTATTATAATATGTCAAAGACCATGTTTGTATTTATATGTTAATATTCATATTTTAGCTTATGTCATAAGAGTAGAGAGAATTCATGGCATGATGAAGACATTATGGAGTTATAAGATCTGGGTTCTAGTCCATCTTCCTTCAAGTAACTTTAAGAGATTGGGGAATCTAGTACCCACCTCCTTGAAGCTTTCAATATTCTCAGTTATAAATTGAGGGTGTCAAACTAGGTAAATCAAAGTTAGCATATATTTTAAAAACATTAAACTATGTGCTAGCCCAAGAGAAATGAAACTGAGTGATAAAAAATATTTTATCTTACATCTGGTGACTATGTTTTGTTTATATTTTAGTAATTTCCCTTAATAGCAATTACTTGGCCATCCTTTCCCCAGGTGATAAGATTCTTTAAATTCTAGTCCCAACCTATCTCTCTAACTTTATCAACAGGATTTTCCGAGTTCTGATATCTGTTCATGCTGAGTCTTGCATGAGTGTCTCACATGCCAGGGCCTTTTTTATTCCCTAGGATGGGATCATCCTTTTGCCTGACAACATTACTTTTTGACAAAACTCAACTGCTTTCTACTCTTTTAATCATACCTGATCACTGTGTTCCAGGTAAATACCAGTGGCTGCCTCTTTGGAACTACATGCATTTGGTTCAAATATTCATAAAAACCTTCTATATAACAAAGCAAAGGTTGTAACCTCACTAAAAGAGCTAAACATTCCAGTCAGGGAAAACCAATTCCCAGATTTCAGCACTGTCCCGTTGAGTAATACCTGTGAAGGAAATTTATTTAATCTCTCTAAGTCTCAGTTTTTAACATTTAAAAAAGGGATATAAATCCCTGCTTTATTTAGTTGTGCTCATGAAGTGACAGTATTTGTAGTGGTTCTAACACAAACTAAATGCCCAATAAATTATGGTTTCCCTTCACCACTCATCCTTCATATTAGCATATTCAAAATGTCTGTCAATAGAAGGAAAAGTGTTTATCTTATTCATGACCTATGATTTAAGTAAACAAAACTGTCTTGTTAAGTTTGAAAGCACAGAAACGACTCTTATACTTTCATTATTGCAGACTAACTAGACTTAATATCACACCATATCTGTCAGAAATACTGGAATTATAATATCAAAGGAATTTACCACTTAGTTTTTGTAGGTCTCTACTGTGAGCTCTGGTAAAACCTCCTGCTATCTCGCACTCACTATTCCAACTCTTGGGCTGTGAGGTATCATTATTACTAATTGTTATTCCAAAAGTGGCAACCTTCACTTTGCCCTGGGGTTTCTTTTATCAGTGGAACGGGCTCATTAGGCAAAATTGGAATGCATAGTTGTAATAACAAGAATCCCCAGAAATTACCATGGAACCTTGAATTGGTAAGGAATCCATTATCTTTGAACTGAAAACCACTAGCTAAATACATTATGTTTTACTATGGAATAAAGGATTAGGAACAATGGTGAGAAAAAAAGTGAAATACAGAGACCCCAAAGTTAAACTATTTGTAGAAAAAAGTCCCGAGACATCAGGTAGTTGCAGAAGTAATTTGTCATTGGCAAGATGAATATGCACAACCTATTTCTTAAGAGTGTGTGCAAAATAAAAAGAAAAAGAAAGAAAGAAAGAAATGCTCATCTGTTGATGTGTTTTGGTTATGAAATAGTAACTGATTTAATTAATGTGTTATTATAGAAGGGATATAGTGTTAGAATTAACAAAGAAGGATCTCCTTTATATATCTGTTGACATATAGTGCTGGTAGGGGAAGCTTTCATTTTTAGGAAAAAAACATGTAATTTACTTATCAATAAACATTAATTACCTATTAAATTTAATATAGTAAATAGCTATGGCATGGACAAGGAATAGTAAAAGTACCTGTAATACAGGATTATTTCTTGTAGACAGTGCTAAATTATATATACATAATTATAAAAACCAACAGATATGATATTATAATTTTATTACACAGGTATTTTATGTAACAATATTTTTATAATAGAATTGTAACTCTTATGAATACAGTAACAAAGGAGAATGCGAAAATAGATCTTAATTTCAGGGTCAGAATATTTCTGTCTTTTCTTGGTAACTGTTAGAGATTTTCAAAAGACCCATAGTCTACATCTAAATTCTCAAAGACAGAACCATATGAAATATAATTTTATATGTTTTTAATTAGCAATTTTTAATACCTCATACTGCAATGATGACTTTTTTATGTTAGAGTACCACCTCCTTCTTTCCTCCAATGAAGGTGGACCACATATCATACGGCTGATTCTTGGCACTTTAATTTCAACCACCCTGGCTTATGAAAAGCACCCCATACACCTCACCGTTTCTGTTTGTTACTGCCATAACAGCTTTTTGAGATATGCAGCAGTACATACTATGCATTTTAGATTAGAATCTGCCCCCTATACACACTTTTAATCATTTAGCTTTCAGGGGTCTTCGTGGAAAAAAAGACATTTAAACCTTTTTGCAACCATGGTCTTGCAGCCTGATCCATATGCCAGCTCTAGCATAAGGACATTTGATCATATGCACTATGGCACCTTCTTTGTAGTACTCTTATCTATTCTTTAAATGAGAGAGATTATATTTTCATCTAACACAGTGTTAAAATAAGTCACATATTTTGGAGTCGAATTACCTGGACTCAGTCATCTCAAAAATACTTTCCATTAGATAGCTGTACTCCTGAGTGTCCGGGTCTAACAGCACAGTCAGAAAGTCTATTCTGTCATTGGAATTGGTGATATTAATGTTACCGGAAATCAACACTAGGAGATCATGGAAGCAGGTGGGAAAATTGTCTTGAAAGAATTTTACATTTTTTAAATATGAGTAGATTCTCACCTTCGTAATTTTTACAGTGACAATTATAATCAATAAATTCTACTAATGCTTTATACTAGTAATTCCAATATTTTTTCATTATTTTTAACTCAAAGTAACAATAGGATTCAAAATGGTAATAATTGCCCCATAAAATCCTTTGTAAAAGTAACTCCCTGTGTAACCACACACACCCCCAGGAAGTATCTCAATATAGATAAAACATCTATAAGTTATTTTTTTTTCCTTTACATAGTTGGGAACAGTGTTTAAAACTACACATAATACACAATATCTAATTTTAATCGTATCTTTTTTTTCAACTGTTAACTGTTGTAATCAATTAGAAAAATAACAACACTTGAAGGTTTTGCCTTTCAAACATTTGCAAAAATGCAAAGTATTTTCCCCAAATTGTCAAATCATCACCACTTCATTGCAGTAGTAATGAAGTTATTTTGGTACATTTTATCTTGCAGATTTATTCAAAGAAAATTATAAATTAAAATTAAAAAAAAAAAAAAAACAATATATGGCCCTGGCCATGTCTCTCAGTTGGTTACAGTGTTCTGTACACCAAAAGATTTCTGGGGCTGACCGTGGTCAGGGCACGTACCTGGGTTGCAGGTTTGATTCCCAGTCGGGTCACTTACAGGAGGCAACCAATGGACGTTTTCCTGTCACATTGTTGTTCCTCTCCTCCCCCCTCCCTTTTCCTTATATTTCTCTCTAAAAATCCATAAATATATCCTTGGATGAGGATTTAAAAATAAAGAACAATTTGTAACTAATAGACAATTTAGAAATTGTGCCAAATCTTAGAAGTTCTCAAATACTCTGTATATTTCCCCAAACCTGTTAGCCTCACACCTTCTTTCAGGATGATGCTGAAACCTGATGTTTATTATTGATTTAATTTTCTATGATTTAGTATAATTATAAACATGTGGGGCTGATAGTATGAATGCCATAATTTGTTATACCAGAAAAAAGTTTCAGCATAAGAGGAGGGAAATCCAAGAAAAAAATTTAGGGGGCGGCACCTTAGTCTGTAGTGTTGGATGGGTGAAAATAGATTCTTTTAGGATCTAAATACTTGAATACTTAATTGTGGTTGGTTGTGGAATTATGAGATAGAAAATAAAGGTCCAAATTAGGAACTATGGCAAAAGGAAAGTAACATTTTTAATTTATTTCCAACAGAGCAGAACCTAGTCTTCAAAGACTCCAATGTCCAGCCTTTAAATAATAAGGTAGCTTTTATTGAGGGGACATGCAGGATATTCAATATAATTAGATAGTAGGCCCTGGAGGATTTACGAAATTTAGGATTTTTTAGAGTCAAAGAGCTAAGTAAGCCGGTATTAAAAGACCTACCCCTGATACAACTAAATCCCACATCTGTAAGTTGTTTTGGAATGTTGCTTTGAACCTTGTGAGTTTCATCCACATTTATTCTTATATTGGGCAGTGTGTGTTCTCTCTCCATTTCTCTCTCTCTCTCTCTCTGTCTCCCTCTCTCAACATGTCTGTTTCACTCTTTAGGTGCATGCTTCTCTCCAAATCATTTAAATTAAGTGCTAAAATATTTTCAATTCCTAAAGATTACTTTCAGATTTTAAATGTTTCATAATAGAAACATTTTGCACTGCTGTTTCATTTTTCATGACTTAAAATGAAAATATATTTCTCTCACACAATTGCACTCTCAACATAGGTATCATTTTCCAAAGTATTAGCAATGAACTCTTAATTTAGAAAGGAAAAAAAAATGAACCAATATGATCCAACATGTGATAGGGAATTTTATAGACAGGGAATTCAATAGCTGACCAAAATATGTTTTGTGCTCCGATAGGCAGTCTGAGGCATTGTTTAGATTTATTATGTTTCTCTCCAGTTCAATTTCTTCTTGTAGCTTTCCTGTCTCCCATGGGCCCGTTTCTCTTGGTTTGCTTTGTCTTCGGGGTCTAAATCTGGAAACCTCCTTTCTTTACTTTCTCCCATTCTTTTCTTATAAAAGGTTTCTAGATGTAAGTGCTTTCCAGTCATTTAAATTTTTAAACAAATAAAAGAGAGCTGCATGCATGTATTAATCCAGTTTTAATAGCCACTTCTAAAAGACAGGGCATTTTCGTGGTATTGTTTAGAATTGCTATTATCTTAAAAGAGTTTCATTTTTATCAATAACTATTGTGACCTTCAGTTAAAATGACAAAGACTCCCATGCTGGGCAAACTGAAGAAACCCTTCAGTTCGCTGAATAAAGGACTGAGACTGGCTGAGGAGAATTTTTAAAAATATTTTTGTTCATATTCTATTGATGCTATAGTTCCTTTTAAATAATTTCCATGTACTATTAAGAGAACATGGTATTTAGTATACAGATAACTTTTTCACATGGTTGACTATAAAGTTATGAAAGATTTGGTACATTGCTGCCATCTATGGACAGAAAATGAATATTGATTCTACCATTAAATGTACAACTGACATTTTCACTTATATGTACATAACCTTTTATAAAACTCCAGGGAATACACGTATACTTATTTATACATAGAAAGAGAGACTATCTAACATCTTAAAACTCCAAGAAGAATCAGCCTGAGTGACATTGAGTCAATAGCACGGGCACCGTGATTACAGCACTGCGGGGCTGCAGTGTGTAAGTTGACAAAATATTTCTATACACTTCAAGGTTTTAGGGAGAGAAAATGCAATTATATTGCTAGCCACGTTATACAAATGAGGGTATTTATGATTTGCTTAAGTTAAAGAGCTGATGGAAGAGTTCGCTTTCACTTGAATGGACATCCACAGATTCCCCTCTCTGGGGTTTCTCTCCAGTAGTTTGCAGAACCAGGGCTTTCAGAACCCTTGCTCCTAACTCTTGCTCAAATTAACTGTTAAGTATAAACAGCTGCTACCTAATCAAAACTCTCCCCCATCATTCTTTAAGGAAATATTTGAGGGCCCACTTGGACAAGAACTAAGAATTGAGAAACTTCTGGGATTTAAAAAAAAAGAAAAGAAAAGGACAGATTCTTGCATTCTTTAAGCTCACATTCTTGTGCAGAGAGACACAGCCAAAGCATATGCATAAGTGGATGGACAAGATCAATTCAGAGAATGACTAAGACCAATGAAAATAATAAAATCATAGCCCTGGCTGGTGTAGCTCAGTGCATGGAGCACCCGCCTGCAAACCAAAGGGTTGGCAGTTCGATTCCCAGTCAGGGCACATGCCTGGGTTGCAGGCCAGGTCCCCAGTAGGAGGAGCATGAGAGACAACCACACATAAATGTTTCTCTCCTCTTTCTCCCTCCCTTCCCCACTCACTGAAAATAAATAAATAAAATCTTTTAAAAATAAATTTAAAAAAAGAAAAGAAAAAGATAGCACAGGAGCATATTTTCCCCCTAACAGACAGTTAGCACCACGTCAGGTTTTGTTAGATATTACGTTTCTAAACCCTTGTTTTCTGGCCTTAGCTCTGGTGTCCAGAATGGCATTCTTAAAATAATATTTTTAATTACATGGGGTTTCTTTACAAATATAATATTGCCATTATCTTCATTATTCATTAGCATTTACTCTTATTTACATTGTAAAATCTTTAAGAAGTACTTATTAAAAACACTCAGCATGTAAATAGAAAAAATATTGCAAGAAAATAATTGTCAAATGGTATTCCCTGTATGAAGTGAGAAGTTCTTATTGAGATTTTCTTTATTCTCAAAACTGTTCTATTTGAATCTACGTTTCTAGGATATATAATGAAATAGCCATTTTGATCAATAAATTAAACTTAAATTCTCATAAAAATAATTGATTACTTAGAAATATGTACAGTGGCTCTGTGTTCTTTAAGCAGTATGAGAAGCTGATAAACTGTATAAAAAATCAGATATAGAAAACGCAGTCCCATTCCTTGTCGTTAAGGGTGCCTCCTTCCAGTTCCAAAGAGCATCCTCGAGGGATACAGCACCTACTGAAATGTGAGTATCTCAGATCAAGCATCCATAAGCAAAACTACATGGTAACTTTCTTTTACTTTGTTATGTTAGTTGTGAAGGTAGGGACATAAAAGTCTGAGACAGCAAGAAGTATTAGATAATTTGTTGGTATATATTTATTTCCAAGTTATGTCCACAGTGTTAGAGATTTACCTCTGAAGTGGTTAATTTGATAAGTGTAAATAATCTAACCTTAATCTAAAATCCAAATTGGTTCTTTGGGTATGTAATTGAACCATGAATTGACAAATCGTCACTTCACCTCTCCATGCAATTTGGCTGCATTTGACTCTTTATATAAAGGCAATGATGCTAATTGAAAGCACAAGTACATTTTAGTCGTTATTCAGACAAGACACATAGTAATAAACCAAATTTTTTAGTTTTATTCATCTATCATGAATAATGTTATTACTATGAAATGCATTATGCAAGCTATATTTTATTTTCTCCAAATTATATGAAATGAAATCTGAACCACATATTTTTATAACACACATTATAAGAAGCATTTTTTACCTACTCCTTTCAGGGTTTTTTAGATCTGCTTTCAAAACTTGACTCCTTTTTTTGTTTAATACCTTTACTAACTTACAATAATTGGCATAGTTAAGAAAAAGGCTATAACATACCGTATCTGAACTTGTTTTCATTTAAGTGTTACGGTAAATAACCCTGGGCATGCCAGCGAAGCATGAATAACACCTCCTTCAGTTCTGTGTCTACTTTGTAAGAGCAAAACCAGGAGATGCTCTGCATTTGTCCCTCCATGGTAACTCGGCATCTATGTTTTCCAATATTTGTAGATTTGTAATCGCCTTGCACTTCTGTGTATGCCTAATTTCCTGTAACAGTTTATTATAGTTTTTAGATAGATAATAGATAGAAAACCTATAGAGGGTTCACTTAAATCAATGTAACAGTAAAGGGTAACCAGGGATAGTTTTTGTTTAATAAACTGATGATAGGATGTAGGAAGAGGAAGGGAGAAGGAGAGCATTCCAGAAAGATATTTTCGAAAGAGAAATGTATGAAAATACCAAGGCATGGGCAACTTGAATTCTTCTTATAGGATTACTTATTTTTTCTGAAGCATAATATACATGAATGAAAGAGAGGTGGATCGAGGAGGTCGTTGTGCACCATGCTAAGGAGTACAGAGCTTTATAACTGTATAATGGGTAGAGGGAATAGAGGCAAAGGAGTGCTTTCAAATTCTGACGCGATTAGATTCTACTTTGAAAAAATCATTTGATTGGAATATGGACGATAGATTGGGCAGACAGCAAAGTTACTTTAGTAATCCAGGTTATCGATGACCTAAAGCAGTAGCTTTTGGTATAAAAAGTAGGAAATAGAAATGTGGAACACTTAAGTAGCACAATCATGAGGGCTTACTCACCAGACACATGTGAGAGCTGAAAAATAAAAATGAGTTAAGATGACTATATGTTTTTTAGCTTGAGCAATTAGATGAGTGTTGATATATTTTTCTAAGAAAATTTTATTTATTTATTTTTAGAGAGAGGGGAAAGGGAGGAGAAAGAGGGGGAGAGAAACATCAATGTGTGTTTGCCTCTCATGTGCACCCTACTGGGAACCTGGACCGCAACCCGGGCATGTGCCCTAACTGGAAGTTGAACTGGTGACCCTTTGGTTTGCAGGCCAACACTCAATCCACTGAGCTTCACAAGCCAGATCAAATGTTGATGTCTTTAATAAATAATAAGAAAAAGTAGCAGATTTGGAGAAAAAAAAAAGTGTTTCATTCAATTTTAGTTATGTTGAATATCCTGAACAGAGAAGATATTTACTGTTTCTTTTATTGTCTAGAAAATATAAGAATTATAATGTGCACAAAATTTGTTTTGAGATGTAAAATATATAACTACTAGGAGGAAGATCCTGTGGGTGGGGGACAAGTGACATGAAAAAGAGGTTTACACAGTTTCTAACACATTTTCAGTGCCTAACAGAAATTTGTGTGATGAATTAACAAATTTTGTGCCAGGTACTGGTCTGTATGATAAGAACACAATGGTGACAGACACAGAGGATGTTTTCAAAGTTTTCTTGGAAGAGAGTGCAATGAATTTAGGAAAACTTCTAACAAGTATTTCATCTAAGAAATAAAGGATAAATAGGTGCAGGAAAGGCATACTTGCTGCAGTTTGCGGATTGGATTGAAAGTGATCAGGAGAATCCAAACATTTCTCTTGGCCTTACTGAGTCCTAGATATATTTGGATGCATGTCTCTCTGACTACAGGCCCCCACTACACTTGTTTTAGAGCATTCACTTTAAATTGTTTTATTTTAGAAAAAAAAATTAGAAAACATGATTGTAAATTCTTTGATTTTTTTTTTTTTTTTTTTGAGTTGCAATTCTTCTACAATATAGGAATGTCTTTCTCCAGGACCTGGAGCCATTACTGTGAAATGTAATCATTAAAATGTTGTTCCTCTATCCCAGTCTCTGTGGGTTGGGGTAGGAGCCCAACTTCAGTAAGTTCTAATTAGAAAACATAGATGGTCTAAACGCATTGACCATGTTGACCAGCCTCCCCACTAACTAACTACCTGCCACCCTTTCTACTAGCTTAACCCAGCACTTAAAAACACCCTGCCTTTTTCTTTTTAAGAGAATCGCCTTCAATGTCTCCACTCTATTGCAATTGTCTCTCTCTCTCATAATGCAGATATTGTTCAGATTTCTCCAGTTTTAATTGTACTTATTCAAGTTTGTGTGTGTATATGTGTGTGAGATTGGTTCTATGTGTTAGGGTCAATAGTTAGCTAGTCATTAATAAAGGAAGGGTGCCAATGGAATCAGACTTTAACCTTAAAAAACTGGGAACCTGAGTCAAACTGTAAGCCTCATTCACTAGGAAGCCACAGTATTCTTAGGCTCCCTAGGGACAGCCACATCCTCTGCTGAAGGGACCTATTCCCTGAAGCAGGCAGGAAGAATTGCTTACCAGTCATAGCCAGTATTACCAAGGGAGGAATAAAAACAACAGAAGGATTTTCTTTGCCAGGCACATGCTCAGCAGAAGTCAAGATGGCACAGGGGAGGCACATGTGCAGTAGAATCAGATGATGCAGCAGAACTCCAAGGCGTGTGCAATAGGAGCCAATTTGGCAACAGTAAAAGGGAGTCTCTAGGCCAAGCAAAGAGAACCCATTGAATAGGGGAGGACTCAGCACAAGCCCATGAAGAATTAGGAAGCAAATTCGTTAGTTTGAAAGAGTACCTGGTGTCTTCCAAGCCTGAGTTAATATAATCAAAGCCTAACAAAGACTTCTCTTGGTACCAAGCATTAGTTCGTGTGCTTGCTCATTTGTTCGAGTGCATTTTCTCTCCATAGCAGCCACATGGCCTTCAAAGTAGGTCCATTGCACCCATGGCCGCTGTGTGGAACCAAACTTGGGTGGGCACCAAGCATAGGCCTGGGTGCAGCAGCACATTGCTGGCCAAATGCAGCTGGGGCCAGAGACTAAACTAGTCAACTGAGGACAGAGACTTAGCTGGACTAAGCTTTGGCATGGACTGAGCTGAACTATGAAAGCTTCCAGTGCCCTGCCAATGCTGGGCCAATGGCTCAGAATTTCTGAACCCTGGCCCTTCTTTTGGGCTTGGTGGAAGCAAGGCTGTACTTCTTCCCTAGATGGATGGAGCTAAGTCACCTGGCCAGGGATGAGACACCGTACACTTATGGACAATCCTTTATTTCTGCTCCAATAAATCTTAACACTATACCTCATCTTCCCTTCCTTAGGTACCCAGAATGCTTTTCTTGTGACTCTGTGGAATGACTCCGTTTTAATGGTAACATATGCAATTTTGTCACATGTAGACTCTTTCACCCATCTCGCAGTAAACGCAGGGAACAGCTCCATGACCATGAGGATCCCTCCCATTGCCCTTTCGTAATCACGCTAACTTCCTGTTTCATCTTTTTTCTTCTTCCTGCTAGGTCCTTAACTTTGGGCAGCCATTGATCTCTTTTCTAATTCTACAATTTCATGCTTTTAATACTGTTATGTAAATGAATTCACACAGTACATATTCTTTTAGGATTGGCGGTACTTCCTCAGCATGATTCTCTGTATTTTTATCCAACTTGTTACATGTACCAATAGTTTATTCCATTTTATTTTTAAACAGTATTCAAATGTATGGCTGTAACACAGTTTGTTTAACCATCCACCCATTGAAAGGCATCAAGGTTGTTTCTAGGTTTTGGCTATTATGAGTAAAGCTGCTAGAAACATGTACAGGTTTTTGTGTGAGCATAAGTCTTTATTTCTCTGGGATAAATGCCAAGGAGTGCAATAATTAGGTTGGTTCTATGGTAGTTGCACATTTAGTCTTTTAATTAACCACTGAACTGGTCCAAGTGGGTGAACCATTTTACATGCCCACCACCAAAGCAAGAGTGATTTATTTTTATGCACCTTCATTGGCACTTTAAGTTTTTACAGTCTTTTATTTTAGTCATTTGATAGGGATTTCATGATATCTCACTGTGGTTATTACATTTTCCTAATGATAAATGATGTAACAACTCTTCCTATGTGTGGGGACACACAAAAAATTAATTTTCTCCCACCTTTGTATGTATATGTGGGCATTTTATAAGAATGTAAGACCAGGATGCTTTGGGTCCTTGAAGCTTATAAGCCATTCTGGACTAAGGAGAACTGGGACAAGGGTCTTGGACTCCAAAGAGAAAGTGGGCAATTCACGGCTGTAGGAGAAAGGATAAGCATGTGCTGAACAGAAACTTGCCGGGCCACCCAGAAACAGTGGGCCAAGGAGGAGAGTCCAACAGACAGGCTTTGCTGGATTTCTCCCTGTCTGCCACACTTCGTTCATATAAGCTAAGGAGAACATGCTAAGGTGAACATGCTAAGGCTCCTTTCCTGAAGTAGGTTTTTCTAGATGAACACCTTTAGGCAGCTTAGTGGGGGTAAGGCTAAAAGGCTTTTTTCTGAGTCTTTTGTTTCTTAAAAAATAACTAGCTTAAAATCAATATCCCAAAAGGCATACTTTGAGGTGTCAAAACTATGGTCTCCCTCATACACTTATTTACCATTCGGTTATTCTATTAAAATGTCTCTTCATGTCCGCAAGTTTTGAAGATTATAGGCAATTTAGCTATTGTAGTAAGTCATAGTGAAGAAGATGGGAGCCCGGAGCAGAAAAGTATAGTGGGCATGAAAGAAAAAGGAATCGAGTTTAAGTGATCTCTAAGGAACGGTTATTTGGATACAAGGATGTGGAAATGAGTACATGCCTGGCTGACGTACACGTTTCTGAATAACTCATTGCAAATTGAATGGTCAATTCAAATTGAAGAAAAGGTACAAGAAAAAGAATAAACTAATTGAAAGTATTTTTGAAGAACTTGGAGGTAGTTATGTATCTATATGTGAGTTCCTTTTTAGTATTTTATGTAAGAGATCTAAAAAGCATTTGAGTATGTGATTACATTTGTTCTGTTTTTGTTTTTTGTTTTTTTTTTTTTTCATTTCAACTTGTCAGTAAACTGTGACAAGCTAGGAATTGGTTGTGTTTTCCTGGAAAGGTGATTTGAGATGGAAAAATGAATGACTTAATAACAGTCAAAAACAGGCAATCCTTATAGAAATGTTTGAAAACGCACTGCATAATAAACTGTTTAATCTCTTTTGGTCAAGGAATAGAGCTAGCTAGCTGGCTAATCTGCTGATCGATACAGACTCTCCTTGTGTATTACATGGATTACTATACAATTGTAAAACCCTTCTTCAAACACAGAAACACATATACACAAACTCACTCATGTACGCATAAAGTATAGAAACATATTCTTGCACATAAAAGATATAGAAAATGAAGAGCATTTCCTCAGAACCGTATCTGTGTATTTCAAATTAGTATGGAATTTGGGGTTCATTGCCTAGGAATGCAAGCAACAGAGATATTATTGTCTTCTGTACAAGGAAAACACCTTTGTGTAAGTTTGCTGTTTAAGAAGACGTAGGTTTTGGTTGATTCATAGGAAAATGAACCGAAGGTGACAAGATTGTAGTAGACTGTAAACAGTAAATAAACACGTCTTATGGGTAAATCTTTTCACAAACTTGGCTATGTGATTATGGTTCAGTGGATGTTAACTTGATACCACCCAGTAAATGACTGTGCTCCAGAGGAGCTGGATCAGTTTAAAGGTTAATGGCTGCTTGCATAAGTGTGCACATTGTATTTACGTTAGCATCAGTTCCCTTTATAAAATACTGTTCCAGTGAGAGCAGCAATTTCTAGTCACCCATCTCCAAGCCTTGCACAGGAAAAAAGGAGGACGGGAGACAGTAGAGAATACCCTACCACACTGTCTGCATTGATGCGGATGACCTTTTACTTTGTCTTAAACATAGTTCAGAGAGAAAACAAAACGGATGGAGCTCTCAAAAATGTGGAAGTTTTAAATACACAAAGCATTAGCTGAAACAGGGGAGGTGATATTAGGGCAGGTTAATAGAAGGTAGTACAGTGAAAAATATAGCTAGGCTTTAGGAACCAGTGTGTTCTTTATTCTTGAGAGTAACTTAAATATGCTAATTAGTTTTAGAATAGTGGTATTTTTCTGTGAATATAATTAAAATGATTATTGAAATATGCAAGCAAAGCAAAAATGTAAAAGACAAAATTTGAAAAAGATGAAAAGAAAATCCAAGTACTACCATCCATTAATGATAAGCATTATTTATATTTGCTGAATATTTAATTTTTAAAAGTTGCTATATAAATGTCATTCCCATTAAAATGCATTAGTATCGTGCCTATTTTATTTAAAAAAGCTTTTGGAAGATTTTATATTTCATAAAACAATTCACAGCAGAGAAATATTTCAACAATTTTCATCAACAATCGCTTTAAGTTTATTTTATACTGCTTTTCAACACATATGATCTGTGGATTACGAAAATGTTAAGTGCTTTAGCACTCCTGATTCTAGTTATACAAGCCCACCCCCAAATGAAAGTTTAGCTAATGACTTTAGAATGGTTGTGCTTATTTGCATGAAGATATTGATATGCCAAGTATACCTCAGATACTGATCCGTCAGTCATGCCCTTTATCTTGAATATAATGTCTAACATCCACAGTATGGGAAGCTGTCCATTTATCTAAGACAATCCCAGGTAGGCATGAATATGCTGTCTTGGACTACATTCTTTCCTTAATATATAACTCATGTCTCCTGAATTGTCAGGTAATTTGAAAGAAGTATCACTGTACATCTTTCTCATTCAAATTGCATTGTCCATCTTCCTCCTTCGAACACTTACCTGGCCTGTATCTCTCGGAACTTTTTCAGCATATAAAATTAACTAAGCAAAAAATATGAAAGGTACCTATACCAGTCACCGAAATGTGAACCTAAATTTTCAGTCCATTTCTTTTCATTGCCTGGCATTTTGTAAAATTACACACGCATTTTGAGGATCCATTATTGTTTGTCCAGGGAGCTGGTGATTAATAAGAGAAATACTCAGATTTCTGCCTCAATGAAGCAGAGGGTAGAGCAGAAGGAAAGCTTTTGCTTTGGTGGCAGAATTTCAGTCAGATGGCAGTGAGGGTAGGTGGGCTTGGAGCCTAAGGCTTGTGTCTGGTCTGTAGTGAGCTGGAAGCAAATGCTTGTAAAAGCGAAGTTAGAATACCCTGCTCTACTATGAAATGTGCTTTCATAAATGCATCATGGGCAAAGGTTGAGGGGGGTGTGTGCTGGGTGTATGTGGGTACTACATACATTTTTTAATTACATTTTTAATTGAAAGGTTGTTGAGAAAATGAAAGAGGGAGTGAGTGAGTTGGAAATCCATCTTGCAGCTAGTTAGGGAAGTTTTCAATTGGAATTTTTACTTTCTTTGGGATATCAGGTTCCTTGGAAAATTTTTAGCAGGAGTTTTTCTAGAGAAAGGGCATCTGTGGTGTAATAGGGTCTGTGTGGCCATGATAACTTAATAAGCACTGAGTTAGTGTAGATAGGAAAATTAAATTATTTGGGACATTTTCTTTGGACATTCCACTACCTAAGAGAATCCAGAAAAGTCACACACCCAGGCAATGTAAGTTTTGTGCAAGGACAAATGGGGTCATTTTCTGTTCACTAGCTGTTGGAGTGAGGTTGCAGGCAGTTCTGGAGTTACAAAGACAGCCGCAACGCCATGCACTCATTTGAGAAATGCAAGGAACAACAATAAAATGACAGAAAAAGGGACTTATGATTATCTATATGTAAATATTTTTCTCATGTAGTTCTAAATAATTTTACTTGTAATCAAATGTTACTTGAAAGTGACAAAGTCTTACTTTGGAATTTTGGAATGGGAGAGGAAGTGTAGGTTTTTTCTTACATAAAATAATCAATTAAAAATCTCCTTAAAAGCCATTTGTCTAGGTAATGTTTTCTGTTTTTTGTTCATAGAAATAAGATATTTAAATTGCAGATGATTATTATTTTAAAAGATTAGCTTTTAAACAATTACAATAGAAAAAATTGCAAGTAATTATATATGAGGGAATCCGTTAGAATTTTTTTAATTAAATTGATCAAGCTTGGAGAATATTTACAAATGAACAATTTAACGTGTTTGGTAAACCTGGTACAATGTGTTTAACTAAAACATTTATTTGTCAGACTGATTTTTGTGCAGATTGTTCTGTAAGGCACTATATTATCAGATCTTATGCTTTTGGAAGGACATTCTAGATATTGGGATATTTTTATTCTTAAATATCAATATATTTTTAGAATATAGTATTTTTCAGCCCTGACTGATGTGGCTCAGTGGATTGAGTGTGAGCCTGAAAACCAAAGGCTCGCCAGTTCGATTCCCAGTCAGGGCACAGGCCTGGGTTGCAGGCCAGGCCCCCAGTAAGGGGCACACAAGAGGCAACCACACTTTGATGTTTCTCTCCCTCACTCCTTTCCTGCCTTGCTCTCTAAAAATAAATAAATAAAATCTTTAAAAAAAAAGAATATAGTCTTTTTCAGAGAGGATCATCTATACCAGTTAGCAAAAGTAGCAATAGGAAGGAAGAAAAAAGGGAATAATAAAGAAAATTGAACCTTGGAATCCATGTAAAGAGCAATGATGAGCTCTAGTGGCAAGATGTTATAATGTCAAGCAAGGGGGAAACTGCAGTGATAGGCATTCTTCCCTTTATACAGTCAGTAAAGATTTTTCAGTCTTCAAAATGAAGATTAATTTGTGGAAATGAGCATTTCTTTAATTTGCAATCTCATTAACTTCCACACAATATTAACTACCTGGGTAGGGTAGTATATCCATAATTTATGCATTGCATATAATTTATCTATCATCGGTCTTAAAAACCAACATCAACAAGATTTTTTTATTAACAACGTATTTTATGTTGGAGATGACATAACTTATACTGCATCTGGTCAAGTCATTCTTAAGTTAAACTTGGATTTTAAAAGAGTATTGATTTATATGCTGTGCACTTGATAATATATGTGAGCCGTCTCGTCCCTCTGCTCTACCATCTGCTTCCTTCACACACACAGGCACACATTTAAAATAGGAAGAATGCTTCTTTTCCTTCAGTCTGACAAAACTATATTTTAATTTTGTAGTTCAGTGTAACAGAAATGTACAAGTATAATTTATTCAAAATAAACCAGACATCAAGTCAAAAGTGTTTTTGGTTATTATCTATTTTCACAACTTTGGACAGAAGGAGGCCTAATTTTTTTATGCTGTATTTTTTTCCAGATTATGTTAATTCCTGGTAATGAATCCGAATAGCAGCTAACATTGGTAACCTCATGCAGAATTCGTTAAACGTTTTATTCATTGAATATTTATTGAGTAATCCGAAATGTGGCATGAACTGAGACAGAAGTTAGATCATGGCTTTTCAAAGGCTTTATTGAATTTTCTCCAAACAGCAGTGATAATTTAATTATTCAATTATTCATTTATTTATTTTTAGTTTGATATTATTATGTACACTTTCCTAAAGAGAGTACTAAAGCTTAGAGAGCTTAAGTGAAACAGAAAGCTAATACACTTCAGATCTAGGATTTGAATTCGTTGTCTGAAGCTCTTTCTTCCACACCTTACTGACACTGTCTTGGTTCCTTTTTAGAAAAGTTCCTCACAATGGATATAAAAGTGTAACCACTATAGATGTCATACTTTATTCTGTATCAAACTCTACTCTTTATCTACTCTTTATATATTAATATATTTAATCCTTCTAGAATAACTCCTGGATGTTAAGTGGGAATTTTTATTCCACTCATAAAGTTTTCTTGGAATATGTCCACTACTCTTAAATAGCTTTAAAAAATGAGGAGTGTTTTATTTGATCTCAACTCACAATGAAGGAAAATTATCATGGCCTTAATTCTGACACAACCTAGCTATACACAAAAACCTAAACTAGAGAAAGGTAGAGGGAAAATCTTTAACTTAAGTATGAGATTTTGTTCATATTTCTTTACAAGACTTTCAATTGCAAGTTCAGCATAGGTGGGAGGTGGGGATGGTTGGGGTGGAGGGGAATGGTCGGGGGGAGGGATGGAGACAATTGTATTTGAACAATAAAAAATATAAAAAATTACAAACTAAAAAAAAAGAAAGAGTCTTGAAATTGGGCAGTTCTGCCATCTGGGATAACAGCATGGGGCACCTGACAGCCTCTCCCCACTGGACAAAAGTGGAGGGAGCTGTTTAATACATGCTAAATACATCAATTAAAAATCTTTACTACTTGGAAAAATTGCCATTTAAAAATCACGTTATTTAGCAGCTGTTACACCACTTTCCCTGCAGAATTCTAGAACCATGAATCCCACTCCAGTCAATTCTAGAGAGATTACCTGTCATGTGTTAACTAACAGGTGTACTGTATCTCAAAAACCTTCTGGGCCACATGTGTTCACCTGCCTCCAGTTAGCTCCTAAATCAACATGCTTATATAACTTTGAAAAATCAAATGTTGGATAAAATAAACAAAGAAGAATAATAGTTGAACCGATAGCTCATGTAGCTGGTGTGTTTTGATACTTTTAATTTGCTCTCAATCCTCTGAGTTCTTTGTTTTAAATTTGATATACATATATATCATGATGACCACAATGAAGTTAGTGATCACATCTGTCATCTCACATAGTTATACGTGTGTGTGTGGTGAGAATGTTTACCCACTCTCTCAGCAGATTTCTAATATACAATACAGTATTGTTACTACAGTCGCCATGCTGAGTATCTGATACCCAGGACATTTTTTTTTTTTTGGTAACTGAATGTTTTCACCCCTTGAATGACTTTTCCTCATTTATCCCACTCCCTAAGCCCTGGCAATCACTGTTCTCTCTATTTCTAGGAGTTTGACTCTTTTAGATTCCACATATAAGAGAGATCACACAGTATTTGTCTTTTTCTGACTTATTTTACTTAACATAATACCCTCAAGATTTATCCCTGTGTCACAAGTAGCAAAATTTCCTTCTTTTTAATAGCTAAATAATACTCCATTATACACAGAGACACATGTTCACAGGCTTTTTTGTATATTTTTTCATTGATAGACACTTAGGCTATTTCTAGGTCTTGCCCAGTAATTGTAAAACTGCAATGCAATGGGAGTGCAGATAGCTCTTTGATCCTGCCTTTAGAGCTTTATGATATATAGCCAGAAGTAAGATTGCTGGGTCATATGAATATCAATTACCATGATACACCACACTAACAGAGTAAAGGATAAAAACCACATGATAAATCAGTAGATGCAGAAAAAGCAGTTGACAAAATTCAACTTATACATTCAACCTTTTTATGATAAAAAATACTCTCAATAAGCCTAGGCCAGGTAGCTCAGTTGGTTAGAGCATCGACCTGATACACCAATGTTGACAGTTCAATCCCAGGTCAGGGCACATACAAGAATCAACCAAAAACTGAATAAATAAATCAGCATTAAAATGTATCAAAGCACATACAGGAAGCAACCAATGAATGTGTAAATAAGTGGAACAACAAATCTATGTCTCTCTTTGTCTCTCTCTCTCTCTCACTCCCTTCCTTGCTCTCTAAAAATCAATATATAATAATAAAAAAACTCTCAAACACTAGGTTTAGAGAGTATGTTCCTCAACATAGTACAGAACGAACCCACAGCTGACACCACACTCAATGGTAGGAAGCTGAAAGCTTTCCCTCTCTGACCTGGAGCAAGACAGTGTGACTGCTCTTTATTCAACATATTAATGGAAGTCCTAATGGTGCAATTAGGCAAGAAAAATACAAGGCACAGATTAAAAAGGAACAAAAACTGTTTCTATTTGCAGATGCCATTCTATTGTGTATAGGAAATGCTAAAGACTCTACCAAACATTCTAAAATATTTTTTAAATTTTCAATCAAGGATATGTATATTGATTTTTTAGAGAGAGAGGAAGAGTGAGAGAAAGAGAAACTTCAATGTGAGAATGAAGCATTAATTGGTCGCCTTTCTGTACATGGCTCAATCAGGATCGAACCCGCAGTGTAGGTATAAGACCTGATCAGGAATTGAACACATGACCTTTTGGTGTACAGGATGGCGCTGCAACCAAACCACCTGACCAGGGCTCACCAACCATTTTAAGAACTAATAAAGAAAGTTAGTAATATTTTAGGATATAAAATCAACACACAAAAGTCATTTGAGTTCCTGCACATTAACAATAAACTATCTGAAAAAGAAATAAAGAAGACCGGCCCACTCATAATAGCATCAAAAAAATAAAATACTTACTAATAAATTAATCAAACAGTTCTAAGATCTGTGCCTGAAAACTGTAAGACTGAATGAAAATGAAGACACAAATGAAAAAAGATATCCCATGATTATTAATTATAAGAATTAGAATTGTTAAAATATCCATCTACCCAGCGAACTGTAAATTCAATGCAATACCTATCAAAATTCCAAAGGCATTTTTCAAAAGAGTGGAAAAAATAACCCTAAAATTTGTATGGAATCACAAAAGACCCCAGCCAAAGCCATCTTGAGAAGGAAAAACCCTCTGAATTCTTACTTAAAAGCTCTCATTTAAAAGTAAGTGTGCCAACATTGCACTAACAAAATTAAAGCCGTGACTTTTTCACTCAGCAAGAATGATTCTTTATATGGAATTGATTCTTAATCACCAGCTTTCTTTTCCTCGATCACCTTCAAACACTTGAACGACTATGTGCAAGGCACTGTGCTGAGTGGAAAAGGCGGCTCAGTGCTCTTTCCCTCCACATTATCTGTAGCTCACTGAGAAACACAGAGTCTATGTGGAGAGTAGCCAAGTAGAAATACTGAAGGCCAGTCTGCATGGCAAAGTTTGAATTGCTTTACTTCCAGATATTCCAAATAAGCTTAAACAAATCATGTGTTTAAATCTATAAATCCAGGATTTACTTAGAGGTAATTCACCTTTATTTGTTTTCAATCTGAAAACACTTGAGCCATCATTGCTGTTTATTATCACCATTATTTCTTAACATACAATTTCCTTAGCTCTGAAAAGTTACTTAATTATCAATATAATGAAATTTCAGGAAAAATTGGAAATTTTGTTTGTTTGTGACTGGATGACATATAAATGGTTTTCATACATCTCTCTCTTTCACTCTCTTCCTCTCACTCTTTCATTCATTTCTGTTACATTCTATCCTCATATTAGGACATAGGGAGTATCTGTAGTAAACAATACACTCTTTTATAGTAAATTATTTTGATTTACCAGATATTATTTTAAATGTTTTTATATTTTATTTATTCCAAAAATAATTAATGTTAGAGATAACCAAGTATGACTTCTCAGTCATGTGACTTCATAATTTCCCCATTAGGTTCTACAGTGCTATTTCAACATATTAAAAATCTATTCCTATTGAGAGAGACAGATTGTAAGTTTCTAAGGCTTGCCAGGTCTTTTCCCTAAATCTTTAACCACCAGACTGCTATGCTTATCCTGAGTATCTCTCAGAAAATGTTGTTGTTTGTTAAGTGCAGAAACATACTGACATTTCAAAGACCAAAAATTTATATAGTGAAAATAAATATTTTTATAGTACATTGCAAATGGGTTAGTGAGAATGTTTTAAAAATAGGCATTAGAGTCCTACTGTTTTACCACAAAATTGTTAAAATTGTATGAAGCACCCAGCAATAAATCATCACAAAGAGATGATATACACAGTTCTATTTAGATAGTAATACATGTGTTGATTAATACAAGTGTGTTGTTGACAAGTGTGTGAAAGAAAACTCCACAAGTTTTCTTTCAATTGTGTCACCCTACCATAAATCAATTTATTCTCACAAAACAAATTCAATGTTAAAATAACCACAGTTATTATGCTCATTTCTCTTTAGCTAACCAATATTTTAATCAGAAATGTGGTGGATCCAACCATTCTGGCACACTGATTGATTTCGGAACGCTAGGATCATTCCATAGCAAGGGGTGAACTATTGTTTCTTTCTTTCCTTTGGAGCTCAAAAAGTCCCTCAAGTTGATATATTCATAGGCTACTTCATTTTAGAGGAGAGGTTTCTGGAAGTTTTATTCTGAATTATCTACTCTAAGAGAGATGTTACTGCAGTCGGTGATTCGATACAATTATGAGAGCTCATTGACCCATAATCTTTAATATCAATTAAAGAGCCTAAGCGTTACCTTATAATTCATAGCTGAAAACAGGGTCTCGAAATAGGTATGACAAAAGTTGTAGCTGTGCCCAGGATATGTTTTCGTATGTCCTGAAACTTTTCTGTAAGTCTAGATGGAAACAATTGACGTAAGTCCCAGGGCACAGCACTATTAATAATTCAATAGAACTGATTGTGCGTGCAGCTACATATAGAGCAGTAAAAATCTGGCAATTCAGATTAATTGATATCCTCTAACAAGCTGCTCCGGGGCACATCTAGTAGTTTACACCACCTTTCAGCCAGACCACTTACTTGAGGGCATTGAGATTTAATAGTCAAAGTTTGAATATGTTTTTCCTTTGATCTCAGATAAGATCAATGAAGATTCATTCTCAAGAAGAAAAGGAACCATTAATCTATTTAATACTTATCGTAGGTACATAGCTGTAATTAGAGAAGTTGAATTTTAGATGAGATCAGGAGCAGCGTTTTTAAAGAGACTGTTTCCTAAAATCAAAATGTCTTTCTTTGAAAGTGTTCCACATGCTTCATGAATTTCAATGACAAACAGGATTCCTTGGTGTCAGATTACTCTAATCATCCCTACTCCGTTTTTAAGGCAATTGCCATTTAGAAAATTAATTTAAGATGAAGAGACGAAGCTTCTTCCCAAAGAGCTAAACTGAAGAGTTCCTAGACTTCAAGCACTGAGGATATCACAGGAACATGAGATTGCCATCGGAAGGAAAAATGTGTGTTCGCTAAAACGTGTAAACTCTACAGCTAGTTTTTTAAATATTAAAACCGTAAAATTGCTTTGCTTTCTCAAGTACCTATATGTCAGTCACCAGCTTCACTCAATTTGACATTTCCATTTTCAGAAGTGCCCCACTCTGAAATCATATGCAGTTACCAATGTGATCCCACAGACCTGGGGGGTGAGTTGCAGAAGACTTCTTATATAACTCCCAGGAAATCTGACCCAGCGCCTCTGAGGATGTCCGTGGCAGACGGCTCACAGCGTTTGTCTGAGCTATTGCTCCCGCAGGCTTTAAGACAGGTGTCTGGTCGTAAGCATTGAACAACAAAACACCCACACTGCATATATAGTACCACAATTAAGGGTTAGGCTTAGAAAGTAATTCTCAAACAGAATTCTGATCAGTTTATGCTAGAGATCGCTATAAGTATTTGCTATTTTTTAATGAAAGAAACAAAGATAAGTAATTCTGAATTTCCTGACTCTTGAAAATACCAATATTTTCATCATTGAAGAGTAAACATATCTCTTGTAGCTGTCACGGCTTGTAGTAGAGTGCATAAATTGATTTCTCAGGAATGGCTCTAGAGAATAGTTGGAAAAAACTGAATTTGGAAGTAATAGAGAAGGCTTTAATGATTACTTTTTGTCACTATTAAATTATTTGTCTTGGGGCCATTTACTTAACTTGTATTTTTCTTGGCATTTTAATTTGTAAATCAGAGAAATAGCAGGTCTATGGGAGATGATGTTAGAATTAAAGGGAAAAAGTATGTGGAAACACTTAGAAGAATACTTACCATGTTGATAACCAATAAATGTCAGCTGGGTTAATTTCAAAAGTATTATTGTTGTTTTATATTTCTAAAAAAATTGAAGTGGTGAACCCTTGCTGGTATGGCTCAGCGGATTGAGCTCAGGCTGCGAACCAAAGTGTCGCTGATTCAATTCCCAGTCAGGGCACATGCCTGGGTTGCGGGCCAGGTCTCCAGTTGGTGGTGCACAAGAGGCAACTACACATTGATGTTTCTCTCCCTCTCTTTCTCCCTCCCTTCCAATCTCTCTAAAAATAAATAAATAAAATCTTTTAAAAAATTGAAGTGGTTATTTAATGTTAAGATAAGAAGTTTTACTCCTTTTCTATCCCACGTAAGATTTAAGGCCCTTATTATATCATAAATCTATAATATTTATAAAATTATTATGAAAGTTGGATACGTGGAATTTAGAGGAGAAAAAGTTAAGACGGATAAGAATGTCATATAGATGTTTACACCCTCTGACCCTGCACAGCACTGGAGTTGTGTCTTAAGTCTGCTTCCAAGTCTTTTATAGCCAAAGAAAAGAGAACTATTTTTTTCACAACAATAAGAATAGTCATAAAAATAAACAAAAGTATGTTTAAAGCAAACACTAGTTCTTTTAATGCTGACTTTTCATGAAGACCACTGAGTAAATAGTAAAAAGTCCTTGAAAACACTTCTACCATAAATACAGTAACTGAATTTGTGTAATTCTTCCTTGGGTTTCTTTAAAGCGAGCAGATATTATAGTAAAGGTGACTCTTTGAGGATCTAATATGGTAATATTTTATTGTCTGTGTTTTGCAAACATCACTGTTCATTGACCCTGCCTCATGACGGGTACTGCTGCAGTTTCTGATGAAAACAATGGTGAATAGAAAAGAGAGTTTCATCTGGTTGCTGTTTAAACTTTTTGTGGAGTGAGATGGAAGTTAAAACATAGATTAGAAAATACAATTGAATGTTGATGAAGCTGGGAGCATATCAGAGAAAAGAATAGAATTTGAAGAGAGCCGTAGATAAAGTAGAACTAGATTGTCTGTGTGTTTGGCAGCCCCTTTCACTAGGATGGTTAAAAAAGTTGTTACTATAAGGTGAGATTTAATGTAAAACCCAAGTGATTAGTAGAAGCAATAATGGTAAGTACAGAGAGAGGAGTTTTCAGGGGTAAAAAATGGAAAGTTCAAAGCCCAAAAGATAGATGTGAGATTGCAGAGTTCAAGGGACGAGGGAGGCCATTGTAAGCAGAGTAGAGCAGATGAAAGCAGAAGGGCAGTGTGGGGTGAGTTGGAGAAGTTAACAGAAATTAGGCCATCCACAGGCTTTTAAGCCAGGTAACATATTTAAATTCCACTCTAATTTGCAATGAAGACTTATGGGAGGGTTCTAAGAATAGTGGCAGGTCATGAGTTTAGTTTAATAAAAAGTTTTAAAATAAAAATATAAAACTTAAGAAAATTGCATTGGCTCATTAAGTATTCCACATGTTATTTCTTTCAACTTCCTCTTAGTTAAACAAATGAGAATGTATAATCTTAAGTGTATAATATGGTAAATATTTGAAGAGTAGAGATATTTTCTTGGTAATGAAAATGCATTTTCAATTCACAAATTGCATGTTGTTGCAAGATACTAGTTGCAAATCATAGTCTGTTACTCTCTGTCATGATATACCAACAGCATACCATAACATCCAAAGAAAGAGAGTGTTTGGGAAGTAAATATATTGTACACATTTAGAAGGAGAATAATATCAGTAATAAGGACACTGATATTATTATGATATTATAATAAGGACACTGAGGATAACCGAAATATTCTAGGAAGTGTCTTTGTATAGGTAAGTTCAAAGTGATATCATGCCTACTTCCAGTAAACAAGGAAGAAACTGAGAAATCCCTGCTTTTATAATTGATAGTATAAGATATCCCATGAAGTCTTATAAAATTTACCAAATTGTTTTCTACACTGGGCTACCTGTATTTTCACATATTTGTTTTTGCAATATGGTCAATAACAGTAATATTAATAAAGAGGACAATAAAATTATTTTGAAAATACATTTACAAGCTCATTCTTTTTTGCTTTATACTATACTGACAAAATGATTGACTATATTTATGAATATATGTACAATCAGAATATCATCAAAGAAACATCCCTCTTCTTATGCAATTACCAGATTTCTATTTATGTGCATATTCTAATGGCATTCTAACAGTGTTGCCCAGTTATTCATATTTTGGACAAAATTTGCATTTAAAGCTTATCTTTGATTTCTACAACATTCTATGATACAGTGCACCTGAATGTATTTTGACTACGGCTATGAGGTACGGCAAAGGTACTTTGGGCAGCCTACCATTTAAACTACATGTAAGGGTGGATCCTGCTGAAGCTTTTTAGCTGAAATTATTGACCAGCTGAAATTGTTGACATATATTGTATGTATGTATGTATACTATAATACATATATTATCCATGTATACACACACACACACTAGGTTGTGGTCATTTGAATATTTACCCAGTTCATGTAGATATATGCCCTGATCAATAAAAAACACTGATCTATGGCATCTCTATGATTTTCAGTGTTGAGATTTTGGGTGCAAATCTATTTAAATATAAAGAGATATGTCTTAATGAGACTTTTGATTTGTGTATATGTGTGTATGTGATTTAAATCTCTTAATATCATTTGTCCCCTACCTAAATACCCCTCTGACCTTACCTCAATCTACTCTTCTGCTCTTTTCTTACAATTCAGCAATACGAGCCTTTTTTCTATTATTTGTTGTTATTCTTGATGTTTGTTTTTAAAAGCCAAGTTGTGCCTTTGTAACTGTCCCTAACTTAAATGTTGCCTGCTCATAAAGTCTTTTACTAACTACAGCACTCCTTCAGCCCTGTTATTCTCCATTACATACTCCCTAGCCTTACTTTTATTATAAAATGCCACTCCATTATTTTATTGATGTGTGGGTTTTTCATTTATCATCTGTCTCCCTCTCCATTCTCCACCTGTAAATGTAAGCACATGAGACCACAGACAAAACTGTTTTTCAGGTTCTGGAACAGTGCCTGGATCTTGGTAGTATTCAGTAAATATTGCTCAATCAAAGGTACTGTAAATGGAAAAAAGTTTCCATAATCCAGGTACACATCTATACATTTTCTTCTCTTAAGTAAAAAAAAAAAAAAAAAAAAAAAAAAGCCCTAAGTGTCTTTACTAAGATATATTTAAGTCCTACAATAATGAGTCCTTATTACCTTAATACAGAATGAAAATCACTTAGCCTATTAACCCAAGGAAGCAAACTGACTAATGTCCAAGGCTGTAGCAGGTCCTGTTGTAGCCATTCTAAGCATTGAGTCCGCTCAAATACTAGATTAGAGGTTATAGCCTTGCTTGCATTTGGATAATTATACTGTTTCATTCTTTTTTTATCAATGCCTCATCCTATTGACAGATCATGGTTTAGGAAATATTAAAGAGGCATAAGATGAATAAGGCTTTATCAAATGACCTTTGCTGACCTAAACATAATCTAAATGATATTAAATGTAACCATAGTATAAGAACACATATCTGTACATAATAGATTCATCCTTACTGTTACAATCAACTTCATTCACAAATCAATCTCCAATTAAACTCAGAGGAAGTCATGTGCGTGTAACCAGTCACATTCGAGGGGACTCTAGCTTATCAATTATGTACTTGGACTTTGGAATCAAGTCCTGGGCTTGAATCCCAGTTCTATCACTTAGTAGTCTATGATCTTGCACAAACTATTTCATTTCCCTGAGACACATGTTTCTCATCTATGAACTGACTGTATTATCATTTTTGCTAAGAGGTTATAGGGAGGATTACTAGAGATCATGCATGTACAGTGCCTGATATATTGTTTAGCACACAATGTGTTCAATAAACAATAACTGTTTTTCATCCTTATCATCCTGAGTAAGACGAATTTTGACAATTTTAAAATTTCAGTGGGATCATTGCAACAAAAGATAAAAAATAAATGGAAACATAAATTGTGTAGTAACTAAAAATATTATAACTTAATACCCTAAAAATAATGGCCCTAGCACAATAGAGTTTTCAGTCTAAATTAATGTGCTAGGTAGTAAACTTTGCATAATTTTACATCAACGTGTGTATTGTTAATAACACAGACCATGTTATTAAAAGAAAAAAAATATTCTCCAAATCAGCCCTGGCTGGTGTGTCTCAGTGGATTGAGCACTGGCCTAAGAACCAAAGGGTCGCCAGTTCAATTCCTAGTCAGGACACATGCCTGGGTTGAGAGCCAAGTCCACCAGCTGGGAGAGTATGAGAGGCAACCACACATTGCTGTTTCTCTCCCTCTCTTTCTCCTTCCTTCCCCCTCTCTCTAAAAATAAATAAACAAAATCTTTTTAAAAAGTATTCTCCAAATCACATGCCATGAAATAATGCCTCCTCAAGTTGAATGTTTCTGTATCAATATGGTTTGACTTAAAAATATACCATATGATGATCACTTCCAACACAATTTTTAAGACATCACTAAAAAAGAAACATTAAGAATGTAAAGTGTATTTTAAAAATAATATTCAGTACAATGTCTGAAACTTTGTTATTTGTTGTTCTGCTGTCAAAAGAAAAATGACATATAGCCATCGGTCTTTACTATTTAATTAATATATTCTTTTTTCCTTTTTTTTAAGTATCTCTTTAATACAAAAAATATATGGCACAAAAACCGTTAAGCATCCAAAACTTAAAAAATAAGTTCAATTTTTGTCTTTCTCTGTATATATGTACTCAATGCAGCCAATGGATATTTGTACCACTAATAAATTATAATCCAATTGAGTCAGTATTCTCTCTTCAACTGTGTTTTGTTTGTTTTATAGTTGATCAGATCTTCTGTAAAGTCATGTGAAAAGGTTGTAAGAAATATTGTAACTCAATTACTTGGAAATATTTTATCCTCCAGCTTGAACCTGCTATATTAGAATGACCAGGTGAGCAACTAAACATATTATTTGGTTGAAATGTTTGAAGAACTGTAACAAGTTTGACTATGCATTTTCAATATCAAGACACTTCACAGTGAGTTTTCCAATCATCTTAATTGACAAAGTCCTTGAAAGCAAGTACAGTGGCAATGCTTTATTTTTCTGTGTAAATATAAGTATAGATTTGGCAGTAGCTTATTCATGCATCCTTTCAACTCACATAGAGAGAATTCTAACCTTTCCTTTGCTCAGTTTATTAATTTTAGGCCGAGTGAGTCTTCAGGGCTTCATCTCTATACAACGAGAATAAGCGTTAAACAATCGGCTGCACTGTTGGCTCCATTAAGACTGAGGACAACATGATCTAGATTCAGGAACAACTTTTAAACTCTGGCTGCAGACACTTTGTCACTTCTATACTGATCATTTTAGCAGAAAAATAAAATATAGCTGTCTAGGCAGAAATCCTCTTACAAAGTGCATAGACCTCGTGTACCCAGTGACAACATAGATGATAAATATGGAACAGGCCCAGGAGAAAAATCCCCCAGCTTCCCTGCATCCATGTATACATTATGCTGGCATATAAAAAGGCCATGTGCTCAGGAAAATGAAATCTAAATGATCCATTCTTCATCGTGCACTCCATCTTTCATAGGTAATATGAAAATTATTCTACCAAGAAAATGTGAAGTTCTGAGTGTACATTTAAAAATTCAATTTGCCCTGGCTGGCGTGGCTCAGTGGACTGAGTGCTGGCCTGCAAACCAAAGGGTTGCTGGTTCAATTCCTAGTCAGGGCACATGCCTGGGTTGTGGGCCAGGTCTCCAGTAAGAGGCACATGAGAGGGAACCACACATTGATGTTTCTCACTCTCTCTTTCTTTGTCCTTCCCCCTCTCTCTAAAAATAAATAAATAAAATCTTTAAAATAATTCAATTTGGCACTTATTAAAGATAGACTATATGAAAAGAAATATGTCTGGCATTAAGGGTTACACAGATAAAGACTGTAGCTTTTAAAGAACTATTAAAATTATCAAACTATAAATAAGGATAAATAATATATTTGTGATTATATTTTTGGTTAATCAGAAAATATATAACCTCAGCCCTGGCTGTTGTAGCTCAGTGGATTGAGTGCGGCCTGCGAACCAAAGGGTCGCTGGTTCGATTCCCAGTCAGGGCACATGCCTGGGTTGCAAGCCAGGTCCCCAGTGAGGGCCGTATGGGAGGCAACCATATATTGCTGTTTCTCTCCTTCTCTTTCTCCCTCCCTTCCCCTCTCTCTAAAAATAAGTAAATAAAATATTTAAAAAAATAAAAAAAAAGAAAATATATAACCTCAGCCTTAATTTTAGGCCAAAATTCTTGAAATTCAAAGACCAATAAACTTGTCACTATGCAAATCCTTTACCATAAAAAAATACATATATAATATAACATAATATATTATATCTTATATAGCATATAATGTTATATATAATACATATGCAATATATTATGCATGAGATATGTGTGTGTGTATATATATATATATATGACTTGATCAATTTTACTGAATGATACATAGGAAACAGTATTTGGAAATAACAATGTTAATATTTTTTCTTAATTCATATGTGTGAAATAATACTGTACAGTCAAAATTATAATCCTGTCATGATAAATCCATCCTATTGTCAATTTTTATTTATAAATACCCATTTTTATTTAGAAAGTGCTTTTTTCTTATGTCTTTATCTGGTCTAAATAAAATAAGGCATTGGGACTTCAAAGAAAGCCATAAATATAAATAAGGTATAACACTTGGCAAAAGATAAAGTTAACTTGTATAGCATGCACTACTTTGCTATGGCAAAAATACATAGCCTAGAAATACATTTTATATATGGTGTGACATTTTATTGAGAAGTAATTATGCAATGTTTTCACCTTTTAGCTACCTCATATTTTCTCGACCTTGCTGTTCAAAGTTGTTACAAATTTGTGATTCCCTAAATTTTCCAATACATTATAATTTCTGAGTCTCAAAGATTTCTACCAAAACTTCGTTTGGGCCCTGGCTGCAGAACTCAGTTGTTTAGAGGGTCATCCCTCTAGGCCAAGGTTGTGTTTTCCATCTATGGTCAGGGTACATACAGGAAGCAAAACTAAGTAGAACAACAAATTGATGTCTGTGTGTCTGTCTCTCTCTCTCTCAAAATCAATAAATTAAAAAAATTTTTCTCAAAAGCTGGAAATAATTTAGAAAAAAATTAATGCCTTAGAACATGTTATTCTACAAGTTTAAGTTAAAAGGAATTAGTATAGGAGAGGAAACTCTGGCTTAACTAGTAGACATAAATCTTAGCGTTATCATTAGTCTTTTCTAAGACTTAGGCAAACCATTTAATTTTTGACATACTAAGCTTTAAAATTTCATTTTGAATGTCCTCTAGGAACATATTAGAATTTGACTATAGAAATTCTGAAATAATTACAGTCTATGAAAAGGAAATAAATTAGGGAAGGTGCAATCTGCTCAAATTTCGCTCTAAGAAAACAATTCATTAAAAGTGTTCCACAGATGAAATAAGTCAAACAGAAAAAGTCAAGAAACATATGTTTTCACTCATATGTGAAATATAAAACTGAAAGCAACAGATGAACAAACAAGAAACAAATATCTCATAGACACTCACAGTAGCATGGTTGTTACCAGAGAGAAGGGGGCTGTAAAGAGTAAAGGGGGTCAAGTATATGGTGAGGGAAAAAGATTTGACTTTGAGTGGTGAGCACACAATGCAATATACAGATGATTATTTTACTATACTGATATTACTTTATTACTCTATTAATGTGACATTATTTTATTAACTGATGTCAACCCAATATATTTAATTAAAAACAAAAATAAAGGTGTTCCACAAAACCCCAGAGGTTTCCAAGACATTTTCAGGGATCCCTGTGGCCAAAACTTATCTTACAGTACGTCATCTCCACTGAATTATATTTTCTCTCATGGTGCAAAACAATCATGGTTAAAATTGACAATGCCTTAGCATGAATTAAGGTATAAAACCAAATCTAACTAGTTATCATTGTATCTTCATCAGCGTATCGTCATTGTATCATATCATCAAAAAGAAAGCAAATTTCTTTTTTAAATGCTTTAATGAAACAGCAAAGAATATTTATTTTTAAAAATCTCAACTTTTGAATACCAGTCTGTTCAGTATTCTATGTAAAGAAGTGGGTGGTATGAATAAAGCACTTTTTTTGCATGCACAACTCCAAATGACTGTCTTTAGCAAAAAGTATCTGGATAATTGTGTAAGTTTAGATTGAACTATTTTCTTCATGAAAAGTCATTTTTACATCTTGAATTTATTTTTGTGTATGGTGTAAGTTGGTGCTCGAGTTTCATTTTTTTGCATGTAGCCGTCCAGATTTCCCAACACCGTTTGTTGAAGAGGCTATTTTTATTCCATTTCATGCTTCTGCCCCCTTTGTCAAAGATTAATTGCCTGTAGAGACTTCGATTTATTTCTGGGCTCTCTATTCTGTTCCATTGGTCTATTTGTCTGTTTTTATGCCAGTACCAAGCTGTTTTGATTACAGTGGCCTTGTAATACAGTTTGATATCAGGAATTGTGATCTCTCCTGCTTTGTTCTTCTTTCTCAAAATTGCAGCTGATATTCAGGGTCGTTTATGGTTCCATATAAATTTTTGAAGTGTTTGTTCTATATCTGTGAAATATGCCATTGGTACTTTGATAGGGATTGCATTGAATCTATAAATTGCTTTGGGTAGTATGGACATTTTGATGGTGCTGATTATTCCAATCCATGAGCATGGTATATGTTTCCATTTGTTTGTGTCTTCCATGATTTCTCTCTTCAGTGTTGTGTAGTTTTCTGAGTACAGGTCTTTTACCTCCTTGGTGAGATTTATTTCCAATTCAAAAGAACCTATGCACCCCCATGTTCATAGCAGCACAATTCACAATAGCCAAGTGCTGGAAACAACCTAAGTGCCCATCTACAAATGAGTGGACCAAGAAACTATGGTACATTTACACAATGGAATTCTATGCAGCAGAGAGGAAGAAGGAGCTTATACCCTTTGCAACAGCATGGTTGTAACTGGAGAGCATTATGCTAAGTGATGTAAGCCAGGCAGTGAGGGACAAATACCATATGATCTCACCTTTAACTGGAACATAATCAACAAAAGCAAAAAGCAAGCAAAGCTTAACCAGAGACATTGAAATTAAGAACAATCTAACAATAGCCAGGGGGGAGGGGGGAGG
>PVJI01009255.1:0-66500 GCA_004026765.1 Micronycteris hirsuta
TTTTTTTTTTTGTTTTCCTCAATGAAAGAAACGTCCTCAAAGGGAACATTCTGCTGTTGTAGAAGAGATGAGACCAAAAATGGCGGAAGTACTGAGTCTTGATAGGTGTATTGCATCAAATGGAGAGTACTTTGCTGGTGATTGAAGTTTAAACATGTTTTCTCACAAATAAATTCCAGGTTTTGGGAGTCCTCACCCCATATTACAGCAATGCTAAACCATATTGTTTCATAAAGTTTGGCTAAACATAAAAAAGAAAGCAGAGTATTGAAGGTCTAAAGCAGGGGTGTCAAACTCATTTTCACTGGGGGGTCACATCAGCCTCACGGTTGCTTTCAAAGGGCTGAATGTAATTTTAGGACTGTGTAAATTTAACTACTCCTAACTAGGGGCAAGGAACTTGGCGTTGCCACCAGGTGGAAACAAGGTGCTGGGCCTGATAAAACAAGGTGGAGGGCCGGATTTGGCCCGTGAGCCTTGTGTTTGCCACCTGTGTTCTGAAGTATTCAGAATAGTATTTTTGTGACAATATTTATTTAGCTACTTATTTTTATCTTAGATCTTTTAAAATTATATTTTATCGGTTGTACTGTTATAGCTGTCCTGATTTTCTCCCTTTGCCCCTGTCCACCAAGCACCCCCACTTCCTCAGGCAATCACCCCACCATCGTTCATGTCCATGGGTCATGAGTATAAGTTCTTTGGCTACTCCATTTCCTATGCTGTACTTTACATCCCTGTGGCTGTTCTGTAACTGCCTATTTGTACTTCTTAATCCCCTCACCTCTTCACCCATTTCCCCAGACCCCACTCCCAGCTCCCATCTGACAACTATCAAAATGTTCTCTGTATCCATGATTCTTTCTCTGTTCTTTTTGTTTGCTTAGTTTGCTTTTTAGACTCAATTGTTGATAAGATTTGTACTTTTTGCCCTAAAATTGTTCATAGTTTTGATCTTTTTTTTCTTGAATAAGTTCCTTTAACATTTCATATAATAATGGTTTGGTGATGGCAAACTCCCTTAGTTTTTTTCTTGTCTAGGAAGCTCTTCATCTGCCCTTTGATTTTAAATGACATCTTTGCTGGGTAGAGCAATCATGGCTGAGGGTCTCTACTTTTCATGACTTTGAATATTTCTCTCCAATTCCCTCAAACCTGTAGTTTCTTTTGAGAAATCAGCTGCCAGTCTTATGGAAACTCCCCTGTAGGTAACTAATGTCTTTTCTCTTGTTGCTTTTAAGATTCTCTCTTTATCTTTAACCTTTGCCATTTTAATTATGATGAGTCTTGGAGTGGGTCTCCTTGCATCTATTTAAACCCTCCCCCCACCCACAGAGCCACAAAACCAACAGGCAAGCTGGTGCCATATCTGAGACTCCATCAACCTGGCTAACACTGTTTGTCCCTCCTCAGAGATCCCCAGAGACTCCGCCCCACCAAAGCTGCTTTTCCACACGAATGGCTGGTCGTGCTTCGGTCATGCTGCACAACTTCCTAAATTCTCTCAAACAAGCAACAGCTGGCCTTACTGAGCCCCAGGCCAGGCACCAGCAGCAGCCAGCCTAGAGTCACAGCTTGGCTTCATCTGGGAATCTCCAAGCCCAGCACAAGCATATTAGATCTTTTTTTAGAACATTATTAGGTTTTCAGAGAGTTGATATGAAAGTTCAGAGTTCCCACATCCTACCTTCTCCCTGACACACACAGTTTCCCCAGTTACTGAACTTCTCGTATGAGTGTGGTGCTTTTGTTATGATTAATGAACAAATATTGATACATTATGATTAACTAAACTCCATAGTTTACATTAGGGTTCACTATTTGTATTGTGCCTTCTATGTGTTTTCACAAATGTATAATGGCACATGTCCATCGTTTCTCTATCATACAGGATAATTTCAACCACCCTAAAAATCCCCTATATTCAACCTATTCAACCTTCCCTCCCCCTAAATCCCTGTCAACTGCTGGTAATCATTGTCTCCACAGTACTGCTTTTCCAAGTTACTATAAAATTGAATTCATATAGTATATAGTGTTTTAAGGTTGGCTTCTTTCACTTAGCAATATGATTTTCAGGCCTTCCATATCTACTTTTAGCCTTATAGCTGATTCCTTTTTACTGATGAATAATACTCCATTGTATGGATTCACCGCAGTTTGTTTACCCATTCAACTATTAAAAGACTTTTTGGTTGTTTACAAGTTTTAGTTATTATGATAAAGATGCTATAAACATTTGTGTGCAGGTTTCTGTGTGAACATAAGTTTTCAAAGCAATTGCTTAAAAAGATGCATGTGATTGATAGATGGTATACGTACTTTTAGTTTTGTTAAGACACTCCCAAACTATCTCTTCTTTTAAGGAATGCTCTTCCCCTGCCATCTTAAAAATATGTACGCTCTTCAGATACTCTTCTTTACTCCTCATACACTATTCCTGGGAAACTGTAAACAGAAATGACTTCACAGAATGCTGAGACTCATAAACAATTTCTAGTGAAAAGCCTTACATGACCCTTCACCTTGAACTTTTCATGTAATTATCAAATTCATCATACTGGATTTCCTAGCAAACTTATCCTGTATCATGGCACTGCTATTCTCCAGTCAGAAAAAAACCAGAAGCATAGCTGCAACCTGGCAATAATTTTTATTTCTCATTTTCCCTCATTTCCTTTATCGGATCACTAAATAAAACGAGGACACCACCTCTTAATTATCTGTCTTGTGTACATTTGTATACTTTTTATACTATTCCAATAATATATTAGGAAATGTTCATGTTTTGCTCAAACTAGTTTATGAATATTGTGTTTAAAATAAAGTCACACTTCAGCATGTTCTATGAAGTAATATTTCATAACAGGGTGGGCAAAAGCAGGTTTACAGTTGTTCATATGGAAGAAGACATGCAGTGTATGATTAATAGACTCACAACTATAAACCTACTCTTGCCCACCCCTGTTTTTTTTGGGGGGGGTTGTTTTTTTTTTTTTTTGTTATTCTCATTTCTGGCATTGTATCTAATATTTGAGAGGCACAGTTGCATGTTTAATTCTTTAACTGGACTTTCAAAATATGGCCTTTTACAGGATCTTTCTCCAATCTGGAATGACCTTTTCCTCTCTATTTATTGAAAAGGTACCAAATGTCTTTATTTCTATAACAATCTATGCAAACACTATTTCTTCTGTATAATCTACTGACTCTCTTTAAAGAGTCACCTAGTGTATATACTGTAATTTTCTAATCTGTACCATTGTACTAGGATTAATTACCTGTTGTCAGTTCTCTGACTGTTTACCATGTTGTAAACACCTTGAATATAAAGTTCTCTCCTTTTCAATTGCTTAGATCTTAAACAACCTAAACTGTCTAACAGGTAGTAAATGCTCACTAATTACTTATTGAATGAAGGAGAATAAATTTTATAATGAATGTGGCTCCTGATTGAATTGTTTTAGTCAATGTCACAAGGAAACTGGGCTTTAGGGAAGTTAAGCTTATTGTATTCGTATCCTGTAAAGAAAAATAAAGAAAAATGCATGCAATTAGAAAAAATGTTTTGAAGGATTTTGCCCTTTTCTTGTTTGAAAGGGCAAAGATGATATGTACTTCTACTTCACACAATTTGTGAAACAGTAAATATTTCTTTCATGGACAGAGAAAAATGCGACTGGTTTCTAAAAATCAAAAAAATAAAAGTAAGGAAAAAAAATGGAAAGATTGCTGCTTTGTGAAGTGATATGAGTGAAGTCCTCAACCTGAAATGACCTTTCTCCTCTAAGAGAAGTCTAAGAGAAGAAAATGTAAATTGAAATTATTAAATATTTAATATATTTTAAAATGCTTTTGTAATTTTAGTCATTTCAATGAGCTATTTTTCACTGAGTGATATTTTATCTCTGAACATAAAAAAATAATGAACTTTAAAAGGCAACACAGAGTGTGAATTTTTTCTGAGTTTAGTTTTATTTATGTTTTGGACCCATTTAAATTCTTCTACTTAGGCTGGTAGCAGCACATCACGGCAAATAAAATCATTTTAAATTAATGGGCTCATACAGAAATTTTGCTTATATATGGATTGGGATTCTGTTTAAAGTTTGCTAAATGTATCTTTTACTGCAGTAGGTTTTGATGAATTAATTATCAATGTACTGACAAACAGAATGGATATTGCCCTTGCAGAAGTAAAAGACACATAAGGAGGAATAAAAGTACAATTTTATATGTTAGGTCTCCAGTGACAAGTGATCTGCCAAAAAACACTAAGTTCTACTTCCCCTGGCAAGAACGTATTTCTCTTATCTACTGAGCTCAAGAAGACACATGTGTTCCAAACAGTATAGAGAGTTGAAAAACAAATGACTAACCAAACAAAGCTTGCATCAATTATACCTCCCTGAAGTGTCCTTGAAAAAAAAAAAAAAACTTGAAAACGTTTTAAATTAGACTGAAAGTTGAAAATTGAGCGTTCTGTTCTCGTAGAAAAGTTGGGGGTCCACACAAAATTTATTTCAATTTCAAAAGTATGTCAACAAATTTTCTCTGGTTAATTTTGGTAGCATGCATTTACATTCATACACAACAAAAATTTCACCTATATATCTTCTTAAATGTTGGTGCTAAATTATAATGATCTGATCTAGAGAATGGCAAACTTTTTTCTCTAATGGGTCAAATAATAAACATTTTAGACTTTATGGCCATGGGTGTCTGTCACAATCACTCCTGTGCTGGTGGAGCATTAAAACAAATATAAACAGTTCATAACAGTTCACAACGACTTGCTCTAAAAAGGCATTTACAGTAACAGGTGGTAGTCAGGATTGCTGATGGTTGGCATACATTGACATTGTCCCCTGATGTGGGGGCCACAGTTATCCCCCGTAGAGAATTACTCTTCTAAAGAGACCAGGGCCATTGCAATCATGGATGTCTGTTGTTTTATATTCTATATATTTAAAACAGTCTATATTTTAAAGATGTATTATATAACTGAATATGCACAGAGTTTAGGAGAATAGAAAACTCAGAGAATAAGCACCATGAGGGCAAGAATTCTGTAATCACTCTTCATCACTCTAGTTCAGAACTTAGCATTGTACCTGATCGAAAGTGCACTATCAATAAACAGTTGTTGCATAAGTGAATGAAGAAATTGGCCTGGCTGGTGTAACTCAGTGGATTGAGCGCAGGCTGGGAACCAAGCGGTCCTGGTCCAATTCCCAGTTGGGGCATAGGCCTGGGTTGCAGGCCGGGTCCCCAGTGAGGGCCATGTGAGAGGCAACCACACATTGCTGTTTCTCTCCCTCTCTCTTTCTCCCTTCCTTCCCCTCTGTCTAAAAATAAATAAATAAAATCTTTTAAAAAAAAGAAAGAAATTGTTATAAAAATAATTATAATAAAGCATATAGTTCTATGTGGCAATTATTAAATTATTATCTTTTCCTTTTAAATAAACTTTGTATAAACTTGGGCTCTGCAAACCACATTTTCCTTGGCAACATAGCTCCCTGTTCAGTCTCTGCCAATGAGAGAGGCTGGAAGGCTTGAAGGAGGACAACAAAGTTCATGCACCATTTTTATTTATTTGTTTCTTTCCTGTAACTGTCAGCATCACCTTAGCACAGCTTTATCCTATCCAGGACACTTTGTTCCGTTAGTGGCAGTCTCCACAACACTTACGAA
Source organism: Micronycteris hirsuta (assembly GCA_004026765.1). Lineage (NCBI taxonomy): Eukaryota > Metazoa > Chordata > Mammalia > Chiroptera > Phyllostomidae > Micronycteris > Micronycteris hirsuta. Next base: position 5,698 of record PVJI01009255.1, read on the forward strand.
ACTGTAATCATAGAACACAATACAGAGGCACATTCTTAGATTTCTGATTTTCTGCTTGAAGGACCTGTCCTCTGAGTTTAAGTTTCAAAAATTCCAATCTGTTTTGTTCTTCCTGTTGTTACCTACTGAAGGAAAAATCTTCATGTACCTTTTTTGTCTTTTTAGTACTTTGATAACTAGTTAACCAATTTTTATATTAAATTATATTTGCTAAAATAAGTATTGTGGTCTCTACGTCCAGACTGAATGATACAAGCTCAGTGAATATAAAAAGAATGGATGCCATTTGTTCTTTCAGTGGTACAATGGAGATAGGAGAGTCAAAATGATATAATTAAAGAGATAATTTTTAATTGGTACCTAAAAAATGTATTGGTATGTGGACAACTGTGTTAGCAGTAAAGGCATTTGAGGAAAATTTTGAGGAGAGAAAAGAGAGAGAGAGAGAGAGAGAGAGAATAAGGTTCCTGAGCTGAAATACAGAGCTGTGAAAGAGCACGGCAAATTTAGAGAATATGATAACAATTTTGTGGGTGGGTGAGGGAGACTAGTATGAACACAGTGGGCCAGGGCAATAAACATTGGATGTCCTGAAGTGTCCTTCATCCACCCAATCACTGTGCTAGTTTTATGGAGTAAACAAAACAGAGTATGTCCTTAAAGGTGTGGCATTTTCAGTCTGGTTGAAAGATTGATATTAAATAATTAATTTTAGAAATAAATTTCTCAAAGAAAAATGAATGGAAATTCATGGAAAGTTAGGTGGAAGAATTAATAAGGAAAACTGATTTAAATGAACTTGTAGCAAGGAAGTCTTTTTTGATAAATGACATTTAAGTTAAGAACCAAATAAGTAAGAGGGTTTGGTCATATTTAGAGAGAAGGGAATTTGTTGTTGAGTTTGGGCTTTATCCTGTGGCTTGGTCTAAGAATTTAAGTATGGAAGTTGCACAGTCAATGTTGTGTTTTTAGAAAGTTATTTTGGTAGTGTGAAGAATAGATCGAAAGGGAGTATCTTGTGCTTTCCAGGAACTATGTTGTAGGCAAATTGATTGTCAGAGGTTCCTGGGCTTTTTTGCATCATAGGTGGAGAGGATGGAGAGCCAGGTGAATGCAATTCTAGAGATAAAGATGAGACAGTGATTGCCAGAATACGGGAAATGTGTGTTTGTGTGTGTATGGGGGGGTGGCAATTCAGGAGTCAGCTCTAATTACTGGGTTTCTGAATTTGGTGGTGATGTAAGTTGGTTAATGTTATTCACTAACAATAGAAGTATAGGGGGAGAAAGTATAATGGATTATTTTTAAACCTAGGGATGTGTCTATTAGATGAAGCTAGTTATTTATTTATGTTCAACTGTTCTCTAACCTTGTTAATTTTCTGTCGGATTGATCTTTTAGTTGCCAAGAAAGGTCTTTTAAAAACTCCACATGTTGTTATGGATTTTCATAAATTAGTTTGGATGTGATAACAGTACTTTTATGTATTTTCAGTCTTTATTTTTAACTACATGTGAGTTTAGAATCACTATATCCAATTAATTCAAAATTCTTTGACAAGCCAGCTGCAGTTCTTTTATCTTCTATTACAGTTCCTTTCTATTGCTGTAGCTGAGCCACACCGTTTTCTCTCGTTCTTGGAATGCACCCAGTATCTTTCTTAGACTCTGCAAGTTCTTGCTTTCCCTTCTTCCTGGAAAATCTTTACTATTCATGACTTTTTTGAAGTGTCATTTGAAATGTGAACTTATTATATAAGTTTTATGTATAAAATAGCATTTTACTACATCAAAATCTATCCACTTGCCATGATTTACTTTTCTTTCCCGCTTTTCTTAATGAATTGTTTATTGTTTGTTTGTTGATCCCCACTAGAGTGTGAGCTCCACGACGGCCGGAGCTCTGCTTGCTCTCTATTGTTCCCTGGTGTCTAGCATATTGTAGGAACTTAATAAATGTTTCTTGAAGAACAAATATGAATTAAGGAATTTAACACTTCAAATAGCTTTCTTTAATAAATGTTTGTTTAAAGTCTATTTTGAATCACATTAATGCAGCCCAGTGTTTCTCAACTGGGGGGTGACTTTGTAATCCAGGGTCACTTTATAATGTGTGGAGATGCTTCTGATGGTCACAACTGGCATCTAGTGCTTAGCTGCCTGGGAGGTTTCTGAACAACCTAAAAGAATGACTTAGCCTCATATATCAATAGTGCTACTGCTGAGAAATCCTGATGTAGCCTACTGACACTGAGAGATCTAAGATAACTCAGATCGCTGGGGAGAAGTGGGGAGGGGCGATCCAAGGCAGTTGTGGGCAGTCTAGGATGGGATTGGCTGAGAAGCTGAATGTCTCAGAGCCAATGGAAATAAAAAGAGAGGCTCTTGGCTAAGGAAGAGATCCCTGGCTCCTAAGCTGGCTCTCTCTCAGGTTCTTGCTCAGGATTTCAGGCTCTTCTCCCTCCAGGACGCCTGGATGATGGTGCTCCAACTACAGGCATTTCCCAACGGGCAGTATTTTGTGTGGGAAGGAACTCCAGGCATAGCCTAGGACCCAGCTGGCCTGGCAGAGTGGCATGTTTATCTCTTGGGTGTCATAGAGGGAACAGGCTCTGAGCCAGAAGCCTGACACTATTGCAAAATTATGTAGTTTTTGTATATTATGTTGTTTTTAGTTTGTAAACTAACTCTATAAAACAAGATAACTAAAAACTAACAGGGAATGATAGGAGGATTTATGTTAGAGTTTAGCCTTAACTTATATGCTTAACTGGACTCCTCTCCTTTATCACTAAAACTTTGCCTCTGGAATTTTTGCCTAGCAGGTGGTGACAAGCACCAGACCCCAAGTGCAGTTTGGTAACTGTACCACACTCATTTTGAGTCAAATTTTCTTGTTTCGTCATTGTCCATTATTTTAATTTCAACACTGTTATGAGCTTATGAGATAAATATCTATTCCATTAAAAATTGCCTAGGTTCATATCATTATATTCTAATTGAATAGTTAATCCATTTACATTCACCATGACATGTGATATTTTTTGAATACCATATTTTGCCATGTATAATGCATACATTTTTTACCATATTTTTGAAGGAAAAGGAATGCACATTATGAATGGGTAGTGCTAATTCTGTATCTAACTAAATGTTTTTAATTCTTTTATTTATGCTTATACATTAAAAGTGGAACTCTAGGAAGCAATAATGATATTTGTATGCAAAATAATACCCTGGAGTATAATTGATTTTGTTTGTAAATATAAATAGATAATTGAATTAAAAAATTAAATGAATTTTTTTTCCTGAGAGTTTGGGCAAAAAATAGGGGTGCACATTATACACTGCAAAACACTGTACTTTTTACATATGCTAATTATTTCTCTTTAACATTTTCTTTTTTTCTGCATTTTATTGATAAGAGAATATTTTTTAAAAATTTCATTCAAGTATAATATACAAACAAAAATGCACATAGGTGTACCAATCTGAATTTTCACAAGCTGCATGTACCCATATGTCTAGTACTCATATTAAGAAATTAAGAAACAGGGTATCACCATCACTACAGAAGCCCCTTCATGCTTTTTTCTGCTCTCTGTTCACTCAAGAGGAACTATTTTCATTTCTGACAGCAGATTATATTGTTTTTGTTGAAATTTAAATACATGAATTTATAAAATAAGTACACATTTTTAGAGTTATAGAATATGAGGGAGGCCCCCAAAATATCAGAATTATCTTCTAGAAGGCAGGTCCTTGTAGTACAGGATTCCCCGGTTGAGTATTCTAGGTACACATCTAGATCGGTGCACTAGCTGGTGTTATTATGAGAGGCTGCATTCAGCTTCAGTGAATTAATTTGGAACACTCAACATGTTTGCCCATTTCATGATGGATGATTTACAAGTGAACCTACCCATATCACACTGAGTGTTCAGCAGTTTTTGACCAAAAAAATGGCATGACCTCCCCATGCCCTGTCCTTCCTATTCACCCCATCTCACCTTAGGCCACTTTTTTTGTTTGTTTGTTTCTCTTGATGAAAAAAGTCTTCAAACAGAAATGTTTTGCCAATGTGGAAGAGGTGAAACAAAAAATAGAAGAAGCACTAAAAGGCATCAGAATTGATGAGTTCTAAAACTGTTTTGAGCAGTAGTGAAAACATATCTCAATAGATGTATTGCATACAATGGAGAGTACTTTGAATGTGACTAAAATTTAAACATGTAAGAAAAAATACACAATTTTTATAAATAAGTTCCATTTTGGGGGGTTTCCTAAAGTGTGTATATGATATTTTATTCAATATTATAAGAATCATACTTATTTTTTCATGTTCTTGAAATAGTTTATCCTTGTTGCTTTATAGTATTTTGTTTGTGAATATATCACAACTTACTTATTCTGTGATTGATAGGCATTTGAATAACAGAACACAAATATACTTTTTATTCTTTTCGTAATTTTCTTGTCAAACCTGTTGCCTCAGAGTAATGCACATCTCAATAAATGGAATCCCATTGCTTTAGGTGCTTAGATCAAAACTTTGGTAATTTTTAAAAAATATTTTCTCTTTTTACTTCTTTTATTCACACACTTGCCTCTCTCGAATTTTAAGCTACACTGACGTTTTTACTGTTTCTAAAAAAAACAAGAAAAAAAATGAACAACCTTCTATCCTTAGGGTCTTTGCATGTACAATTCCCCAGCTCTTCCTCTAGATATAGTTGTGACTTACTCCCTTGCCTCTTTCTAGTCATATTTCCTATGACACTTAATCCTGGGCCCATTTTTATCATTAAATCACTATTTATTTATTTATTTATTTATTTATTTATTTATTTATTTATTTTAGAAAGAGAGGAAGGGAGGGAGAAAGAGAGGGAGAGAAACATTAATGTGTGGTTGCATCTCACGTGGCCCTCACTGGGGACCTGGCCGGCAACCCAGGCATGTGCCCTGACTGGGAATCTAACTGGCAGCCCTTTGGTTTGCAGCCTGTGCTCAATCTACTGAGCCACACCAGCCAGGGCAAAATCACTTTGTATTGTTATTTTATTACAGTTGTTCCAGTTTTTCCCCCTTTGCCCTCTCTGCCCATTCCACCCACTGATCCCACAGTCAATTCCAACACTGTTGTCCAGGTTTGTGAGCCATTAATGTATGTTTATTGTCTAGTCCCTTCCCCTTCTTTCTGCCAATATCTTCCTCCCTTCTCCCCTTTGGTCACTTTTAGTCTATTCTGTGTTTCCATGTCTGTGATGTGTTTTGTTCATTAGTTTATTTTGATCATTATATTCCTCTTGTAGGTGAGATCATAAGGTTTTTGTCTTTCACTGCCTGGCTTATTTCACTTTGCATGGAAATATTCTCCACTTCCAACCATGCTGTTGCAAAAAGTAGGAGTTCCTTCTTTCCTTCTGCTGTGGAATATTTCATTGTGTAAATGTACCATAGCTTTTTGACCCACTCGTTTACTGATGGGCACTTAGGCTGCTTCCAGCATGTGGTTATTTTAAATAGTGCCACTATGAACACAGGGGTGCATAAGTTCTTTTGATTTTATGATTCAGGATTCTTACAGTATATTCCCAGCAGCAGAATTGCTGGCTCAAAATGCATGTTCATAGTTAGTTTTTTGAGGAAATTCCAAACTGTTTTCTACAGTGGCTTCAACAGTCTGCATGTCCATCAACAGTGCACCAGGGTTCTCTTTTCCTAGCATCCTCGCCAGCACTTGTTCATTGTTTAATTAATGATAGTCATTTGGACTGGTGTGAGGTGGTATCTCATTGTGGTTTTAATTTGCATCTCTCTGATGGCTAATGATGTTGAGCATCTTTTCATACATCTCAGGGGACTCTGTATGTCCTCCTTGGAGAAGAGTTTGCTCAGATCCTTTGCCCATTTTATAACTGGATTGTTTGTCTCCCTGGTGTTGAGTCATAAGAGTTCCTTGTAGGAATTCTTTCCGCACATGTGAAAACACGCAGTTCCAGAATTTACGCATTTTGAGCTCAGCTCCGTGTGAGGAAAAATTATTCCCATGTGGACAAGTGTGGATCATGTCAGTGGAAAAGGAATTCTCTAATGGGAATTTGGCAAAAATGTATCTTAAGAAATTCTGACTTGCTGAGTCTCTTCCTCCCAAAGCCAAGAAGCTTAAGTTAATGAATCACTGCCTCAGTGTTCTATGGTCCTAAAAGTTAACAGCCCTAGTTAGCTTACCCTCAATTTACTTGTCTCCTGTTTAATGTATACCCTGGTCCTGTCTGCCACCAGACCTGAATTTACATCCTAATACTCTGTTACTAAGTAAACCTACCCCTTATCTATTCCCTTCCCATATATCCTCATGACCCAACTGAAAACCCCTGTTCTGCATAAGCCCATGAATAATCAATCCAATGTAAATGTGTCCTAAAGCTTCTAATAAAAAGCCTGGCTGAGCTACGCATGGGGCCCTTTTCCTGAGATAAAGGAAATGGTCCTGTGGCTCCTGACTCTTTTCTCCCCAAGTGTCTTGGTGTGAGATTCTTTTATGCATTGGGTTACAGTCACCCACGCATTTTGCCTGAAAAAATCCCCACGACAGTTTTTTATATATTTTGGAGATCAAAACCTTGTTTGATGTATTATTGGCAAATATGTTCTCCCATACAGTCAGTTCCCTTTTCATTTTGATGATGGTTTCTTTAGTCATGCAGAGGCTTTTTTTACTTTGATGTAGTCCCATTTGTTTATTTTTTTAATTACCTCTGCCCTAGGAAATATATTGGCAAAAACATTGCTACATGGGATATCTTATATTTTCCTGCCTATATTTTACTCCAGGACTTTTATGGTATCATGACTTATATTTAAGTCTTTTATCCATTTTGAGGTGATTCCAGTGTATAGTGTAAGTTGGTCATCTAGTTTCATTTTTTTGCATGAAGCAGTCCAGTTTTCCCAACACCACTTTTGAAGAGGATATCTTTACTCCATGTGTGCTCCTGCCCCGTTTGTCAAACATTAATTGACATTAATTAGTGCCTTAGATTTATTTCTGGGATCTTCATTCTGTTACATTCATCTATGGGTCTGTTCTTATGACAGTACCAGGCTGTTTTGACTGCTGTGGCTTTGTAGTATAGTTTGATATCAAATATTGTGATCCCTCCTACTTTGTTCTTCTTTCTCAAGATTGCCGAGGCTATTCAGGGTCTTTTTTGGTTCCACATAAATTTTTGAAGTATTTGTTCTAGATCTGTGAAATATGCTATTGGTATCTTAATAGGATTTGTGTTGAATCTATAGATTGCTTTGGGTAGTATAAACATTTTGATGACATTAATTCTTCCAATCCATAAACACGGTATATGCTTCCATTTATTTATTTCTTCTTAATTTCTTTCTTCAGTGTTCTATAGTTTTCCTAGTACAGGTCTTTTACCACCTTGGTTAACTTTATTCTTAGATATTTTATTTTTCTTGTTTCTAAAGTAAATGGGATTTCTTTCTTACTTTCTCTTTCTGATATTTCATTGTTGGTATACAAATATGCCATTGATTTCTGAATATTGACTATATCCTGCTATTTTGACAATTCATTTATTAGGTTGAGTACATTTTTGGTGGAGCCTATAAGGTTTTCTATGAACACTATCATGCCATCTGCAAACAATGACAGCTTTATTTCCCCTTTTCCAATTTGTATGCCTTTATTTCTTCTTTTCTGATTGCTGTGTCTAGAACTTCCAATACTATGTTGAAAAATAGTAGTGAAAGTGGACATCCTTCTCTTGTTCCTGGTCTTTAGGGGAAAGTTTTAGTTTTTGACCATTGGGTATGATGATGGCTATAGGTTTCTCATATATGCCCTTTATTATGTTGAGGTATGTTGCCTTTATTCATAGTTTTCTGTTTTTTTTTTTTTTATCATAAATGGATGCTGTACTTTATCAAATGCTTTTTCACCATTACTGATTTGATCATGTTATTTTTGCCTTTCACTTTGTTTATGTGGTGTATTACATTTATTAATTTGCAAAACTTTACCATCCTTGCATCCCTGGGATGAACCCACTTGTTCATGATGTATGATTTTTGTAATGTATTTGTGAATCCAGATTACCAATATTTTGTTGAAGATTTTAGCATTTGTGTTAATCAGAGATATCGACCTGTAGTTTTCTTTCTTTGTTATGTCTTTACCTGGTTTTGATTAGGATGATACTGGCTTAATAAAAAGGGTTCAGTCTTCCTTCTTCTTGAATTTTTTGGAATAATTTGAGAAGGATAGGAGTTAGCTCTTTCTTAAATGTTTAATAAAATTCACCTGTGAAACCATCCAGTGCAGGGTTTTTGTGTGCTGGAAGTTTTTTGATATTGCTTCAATTTCACTAGTTGTTATTGGTCTCTTCAAGCTTTCTTCTTTTTTATTCAGTCTTGGAAGATTGTATGATTTCTATAAATTTGTCCATTTCTCCCAGGTTATTCATTTTCTTGGAATATAGTTGTTTGTAGTAATATCTTATAATCCTAGGTATTTCTGTGGTATCAACTGTAACTTGCCTTTCAATTCTGATTTCATTTATTTGGGTCCTCTCTCTTTTTTTCTTGATGAATCTGGTTAAAGATGTGCCAATTTTGCTTTTTTTTTTTCCCAAAGAACCAGGTCCTGGATTTATTGAACCTTTGAATTATTCTTTTAGTCTCCATATCATTTAATTCTGCTCTGATCTTGATTACTTCCTTCCTTCTACTTGTTCCAAGCTTTATTTATTATTGTTCCTCTAGTTTTTGTAGATGTAGGCTTAGGTTGTTTATTTGAAATGTTTCTATCTTTTTTAGGTAGGCCTGTATTGCTATGAACTCCATCTCAGGACTGACTTCACTGTGTCCCATAAATTTTTGGTTTTTGTGAGCTCATTTTAATTTGTTTCCAGATACTTTTTGATTTCTTCCTTGATCTCAATGTTAACCCATTGTTTATTTAACAACATGTTATTCAGTCTACATATTTTGAATATTTTTGAGTTTTTTTCCCTTGAGATTGGTTTCTAGTTTCAATCCACTGTGATCTGAGCACATACTTCATATGATTTCAATTTTCTTGGATTTGTTGAGGCTTGTTTTGTGTCTTATCATGTGATCTATCTTTGAAAATGTTCCATCTATACTTGAAAAGTATACATAATTTATTTTATGGAGTGAAATGTTCCATATAAATCAATTAGATCCATTTGATCTAGAGTGTTGTTCAGTGCTACAATATGCTTGGTGATTCTTTGTTTGGAAAATATATCCATTGTTGACAGTGAGGTGTTAAAATCCCCTACAATGACATGATTGTGTTTTTGTTAATACCATTCTTGAAGTTCTCCAAGCTTTTCTTTATATACTTAGGTGCTCCTATGTTAGGTGCATATGTGTTGATAAGGGTTATAGTCTGGTGTTTGACTATTCCTTTAAATATTATGTAGTGACCTTTTTGTCCCTTTTTATGGCCTTTGTTTTGAAGTTTATTTTGTCTGATATAAGTATTGCTACTCCAGCTTTCTTTTTGTGTCCATTTGCTTGGAATATTTTTTTCTAAACTTTCACTTTCAGGCTGTGTCAATCTTTTGTTCTATGGTGGGTCTCTTGTAGACAGCATATATGTGAATCATGTTTCTTTATCCATTCAGCCACCCTATGTCTTTTTTTTTTTTTTTAAGATTTTATTTTTATTTTTAGAGAGAGGGGAAGGGAGGGAGACAGAGAGGGTCAGAAACAGCAATGTATGGTTGCCTCTTACATGGCCCTCACTGGGGACCTGACCTGCAACCCAGGCATGTGCCCTGACTGAGAATCGAACCAGGACCGTTTGGTTCCCAGCTCGCGCTCAATCCACTGAGCTACGCCATCCAGGGCCACCCTTTTGATTGGAGCATTTAATCCATGTACATTTAAGGTTGTTATGGATAGATATTTATTCCTTGCTATTTTTTCTCTACCTGTGTTTCTCTCTCTCTCAATCTCTGTCTGTCCGTCCGTCTGTCTTTCTCTCTTTTTCTTCTCCTTTATGTAGCAATCTTTTTAGCATCTCTTGCAGTGCTGGCTTGGGGGAGAATGTACTCTTTTAGCCTTCTTTTCTCTGTGAAGCTCTTTATTTTGCCTTTCATTTTAAATAAGAGCCTTGCTGGCTAGAGTAGTCTTGGTTGTAGGTCCTTGCTTTTCATTACTGAGGATATTTCATGCTATTCATTCTGGCTTGTAGTGTTTCTATTGAGAAATCAGCTGATAGCCTTATTGGAGTACCCTTGTATTTTACTAGTTGTTTCTCCATTTTGCCTTTAAGATTCTCTCTTTGTCTCTAAAATCTTCCATTTTAATTATGATATATCTTGGAGTAGACCTCTTTGGGTTTATCTTGATTGAGACCCTCTGTACTTCCAGAAATTGTGTGACTATTTTCCCTCACCAAGGTAGAGAAGTTTTCTGTCATTATTTGTTCAAACACATTTTCTATCCCTTGCTCCTTTTCTTCTCCTTTTATATTCCTGTTATGTGAATGTTGTTACATTTCATGTTGTCCTGAAGCTTCCTTAAACTATCCTCATTTTCTCTGAATCTTTTTTTCATTTTGATCCTCTCACTGGGTATCTCTTTCTACCTTTTCTTTCAGTTTGCTCATTCAGTCCTCTGTTTCATCTAGCCTGCTTTTAATTACTTCTAGGATATTTTTCTTTTGGGATATTGTACTCTTCATTTCTTCCTGGTTCTTATAGTTTCTATGTCCCTTTCATGATGCAGTAGTTCCAACTAAGTTCTCTGTAGTTCTCACTGAGTTCCTTGAATATCCTTATAACCATTATTTTGAATTCTATGTCTAATAGAATGCTTGCCTCAATTTCATTTAGCTCTTTGGGAATTTCTCTTTTTCTTTTGATTGGGGTTTCTTTCTTTGTCCCATTTTAGGTGACTTTTTGTTTGTTTCTAAATCTCAGGTTGCTCTGCTTTGTCTGCCTGTCTTTATGTGGTGGGCTTCTGTGGTAGGAGTTCTGTGGAACTCATTGGTACAGTCTCTTTGATCTCCTGATCTGGATGCTCTAGGGCTGCCTTTTATTTAGTTTATGTGTGTTCTTCTTTTTTTACTTGAGCTTTGATTATTGGTGGCTCATTCATTGGTCGGTTCTCCCCTCCAGCTGATTGACTGGGAATCACAACTCCTGCCACATCTTATATGCTGTTGTACAAGTGTGGATTATAAAAACAATACTACTCAGAAAACCAAACTCATGCCAGCAAAAATACCACCCACCACATCAGCAATATGAATAACAACTGAACAAAGATTAATAAATGTGGAGCGAGATTAAGAATATTATAAAATAAGAATAAGGGCATATGATATGACTAAAGGAGAGAAAAAAATAATTTTGAGTGGGAATATGGAGGAGAAATAATAAGAGTGGGGAATAGAAACAAGTCAAAGAAAGGGAGAAAATAAAATTTAAAATGTAAATAAAACAGGGAACGGTGACGGCAAAATGTAGTAAGAAAAGGGAAGAGTATACTATGCATTTTGAAATAAAATTTAAAAGGTAGTGAATCAAAGGGAATAAAATTGCAGAAAAACCACAAGAGGGGCAATATTAATGACAGCTAAGCCAAGATTAATAATGGTGGAAAGGAAATAAGAATATTATACAAAGGAAAAAGGAGAATACGATATGTCTACAGTAAAGAAAAGTGATTTTGAAAGGATAAGGGGAAGAAAAATAATAAGAGTAAGGAATGGAATCCAGTCTAAGAAAGGGGAAAAAAATTCCTAACTCAAATAAGTAAGAGCAGGAGGAAGATAAAATGGAATAAGACAAGGGGAGAGTAACCTACAAGATTTGAAATAAAAAAAAAAATAGTGAACAAAAAGGAATACCATTGAAGAAGAACAAAAATAACCATAATATCCACATTAAGCAATCCACAATTTATAATGGTAGAAAGGAAATAGGAATACTGTGAGAGTGGGAAAAAGAATGTGTACTGACTAAGGGAAGGAAGGATGCTTTAAGAGGGTAAATGGAGTACAGATAGTAAGAGTAAGGAATAAGAACAAGGCTTACGGTAAGGGAAATAAAATGTATAATTAAAATAAGAAAGGGCAGGAAGAATGCAGAACAACATAGGACAAGCAAAGGGCACAATGTGAGATTTAAAATAACAATAAAATAAAAAAATAATACAAAATTTAAATTAAAAGAATAAAAATAAAAGACAAAGAATAGTGAATTAGTTGGAGTACAATTGAAGCAAAAGAAGAAATATTAAAAGGTTACATGAAAAGAAGAAAAATGCAAATTCTGGAAAAGAACGAGGTGAACTCATATTAGCAGTTTAGTGTTGGCCTCTGATGTCCCTTTCTGGATCTGCCTCTGTTTTTTTTTTTTTTTTTTTTTTTTTTAAATCAGCTCAAGGTCCAGCGTAAGTTGTCCAACTTCTGGCAGCACTGCCTGTATCACATTTACCTGCCTCTAGAAGGGGCTTCTGTTGTGGTTAGGGGCCTGGGATCCCTGGATCTCCCCTGGGAGGCACTTCTCAGTCTTCTGGGAAAATTGTGGGTGTGTTCCTCCTATGCCTGCACCACCTGCCTTGGTCTGTCCCAGCTTATTTCCAAAAATGTATGGTTTCTGATGAATTAGCTATTGTTTTCAAGGGAGTGGCCAATCTGTGTAAAAGAGTCAACTCTCTCCTTCTTGGTGTTGACAGCACCTCTGTGTGTGAGCTGAGGCTGGGTGGAGCCCTGATTCCTCCTTGCTGCACTGATTTCTTATCTCCCTGTTTTGCTGGCCTCAGTGAAACAGAGCTCTAGGAACCAGTGTGTTTTGTCTCCCTGAGAGAAGTTCAAAATGGGCCCTTTATACATCCCTCTTGTCGTCTTTCTCTTGCAGAAATGCACTCTACAGGAGGTTCTTAAGCCTGACCTGCCTGTTTTGCAGATATTCCATGTTGGAGGTGCTTTTGATCCTGCAGGACGTGGGTGCTGGGCATAACCTTTCCTCCCTGGACGTTCGATCTCTGCCAGGGAAAGGGGCTCTGTACGGCTTTGAATGATCTTAGGCACTCATCTCCACCCCCCCTCCCCCCGTCCAGTCCCCAGCCAACTGCCCAGCAGCAGACAGAGTTCTGCACTCTCCATCCTGTGCAGCTTCTGCCCTGCCAGCTGCGCTAGGCGGAGTGTAAGAAATCCCCTCTCTTTGCACCTTTCTGACCAATCTGCCCAGCTGCACCGAGTGGGAGCAAACCGCTCCCTCAATCCTTTCCCCTTGCTGGCAGGGCAGCTGTGGATGAGGGACCTGCCCAGGATGTCTCAGCTCCCCTTTTAAAAAATCTCTCTGGGTGCTCCCACTGCATCACTGAGTCATTGTCCAACCTTTCATACATACCACTTCTCCAAAAAGTCAAGAGTCTCCCACAGTCATGGCTGGCCACAGCCAGCCTCCTCCACCTGACTTATGCAGATAGAATCCTTCTCTCTCTGGCACGCTCCCAGTTGGCGTTTGTAGCTGCAGCTCTGGGTGTCCTGCTCGCTGTGTGTGTGTATAGCTTGGATCTCCCCAACTTTGTGTATCCAAGTCACTCCCAGCCCAGGTATGGTGGTTTTCTGCACAGGGAGGGTAGAGAGCCACAAAGCTGCAATCCCTGACCAGGCTCTCTGTGGCTGCAGGTGCCATGCATGGAGTATTTACCCTTCTACCTATAAAATCTCCCTACCACCTATTGTGAAGCATCTTCTGTATTCCTTGTCTTCCAAACTTCATGTCAGCTAAGATTCTATTGAAGGTTCAGTTGATTTTTTGGAAGATCAGCCAATTATCTGAGTTGGGTGCAAGAGCAAGTGAATTCATCTTCCACCTACTTGGCTGCCATCTTCCCCCTCCCCCAGGCACATATTAAAACTGTAGTTTAGCACATTTCCTATTTCCTTTACCTTTTTTATTTAATTTCTTAACATGCACCACTATCTAACAAATCATGTATTGTCCTTGTTTAATGTCTGAAGTATGGGCTCCATGAGGGGAAAGATTAATTTCTCTCGTACTCAATACTAAATGTCTAAGTGTCATCAGCAGTGTCTGGCACACAAAATGTGGTTAATAATTTTTTATTGAATAAATATATTGAACTTAAGGATTGCATCTCTTTATCTTCCTTGTTCTGTATAATTACCTGATCATCATTTGTGTTTCAACATTTTTGTTGTTCACTTTACATAACATTTTCTCTCTTAATTCAGTAAAGAGATTTTAAGCTCTTTAATGGCAGTACTATATCCTATTCATATTATCTCTTTTAAAATATGAAGTTTAAAGAACCTGTTTCAAATAGATGATTCTTTACTCATTTATCAATTTCCACAATAAGATCTTTGCATTGTGAATCTATTATATAGAATTAATTATTTATTCAATGCGAAATCTCATACATGCTCAATAAATATTATTTTATTTATGAACAATGAAATTTTTTTAAATATTTTACTTTTTACCAAATTTATAATAGGCTATAAAATTATTATTCTTCTTTATTTTACACATTGCTCAAATATTTAAAATAGCCTATATTATGTTATATTTAATATCTTTGACCTTTGGAGATAAATTATAATTTTAAAACCTAAATCATGCTTGCTGCTTTCTTTACTCCTGCTTTTTTTAGTAGTTCCAGTGATGAGATTTTATTAATAAAGTTCATAATGTATAGTTTCTCAATAGTTACCTTGTTTTACTGGAAATAGAACATTTTCTTAAAACCCAAAATGAATTACTTTATAAAATATACATTTGTCAGAAAAAACAAGAGGCACAATATATATTTAGTGCTAGCTTAGAGTTACACACATAAGTGTTCCAAAATGTGTCATGAATAGAAAGCTAAGGGAATAAAGAAAAAACTTAACAAATAGAGAGAGACTTCAATTTTGCATTGAGGTAATCATGCAATTTCAGTAAATGACCTAATTGAGATGCTTCAATGGTGCAGACCAGTGATGAATTATGTGGACATTCAGATCCATAATGGAGAACTAACATTGCTCAAATACTTATATTACAGTAGATAAGAGAATAGAATGTATAGTTAGATATTTTGGCTTTGTGGATATCAATTCCTGATCTGTAGGCTAGCACACACATTTTCATTTCTTCTGAAATATTGTGATTTGACATGTATGTATAATGAATCATGGGGAATCTTTATAGAATTTTTAAAAGCATTTAAATAACAAGTAGTGCAAATTTGCTAAGGACAACATTTCATCATTAAAGATTCTTGTAGGGCAGTCCTATGTGGATTATTCTTAAAACAATTCTAATTTGTTTAAATTAATCCTTACTTTCAGGAGAGATAAAAGCTATAATAAGGTTTTTGTTTTTTTTTTTTTGTATGTTTAATT
The DNA here is from genome assembly GCA_004026765.1 of Micronycteris hirsuta. Lineage (NCBI taxonomy): Eukaryota > Metazoa > Chordata > Mammalia > Chiroptera > Phyllostomidae > Micronycteris > Micronycteris hirsuta. Next base: position 21,124 of record PVJI01009255.1, read on the forward strand.
AGTCCTTGTTCCAAATCCTCTACATAGTCCTGAAAAACGATTTGTACATTAGTAAAGTCCAATAAAATTAACTGGTAGAAATGAGGGGTTGTGTAGAAGAGGCCTTAGGAAGGTGGCAATAGAGTTGTGGACTTTTCTAAAACCATTGTTTGGCACAGGCACATTGTGGCAGGAGCTGATATATAGCTAGACCTAAATCAATTCCAGGTAAAAGATTATAAGCATGTGCTAGTAAAGCTATTCACTGAACATTTAAAAACTATTCTGATGCTTCAATTTTAAATGACAGCCTTGCTGGGTGAAGTAGTCTTGGTTGTTGGTCCTTGCTTTTCATGCTACCCAAAGCAATCTATGGATTCAATGCAATTCCTATCAAGATTCCAATGTTATATTTCACAGAACTAGAACAAATATTTCAAAAATTTATATAGAACCAACCATGAAAGGCCCCACATAGCAACAGTGATTCTGAGAAAGAAGAATCAAGTTGTAGGAAACACAATATCTAATATCAAACTATACTATAAGGCTGTTGTAATCAAAACAGCATTGTACTGGCATAAAAACAGACACATAGATCAATGGAACAGAATAGAGAGCCCAGAAATAAACTCACAACTTTATAGTCAATTAATGTTTGACAGAGAAAGCAAGCACATACAATATGCTAAAAATAGGTTATTCAATAAATGGTGTTGGGAAAATTGGACAGATATGTGCAAAAAGTGAAATTAGACAAACTTTTTTGACCATACACAAACATAAATTCAAAAATGAATAAATACTTAAATGTTAGACCTGAAACCATTAAAATCCTAGAAAAAAACATAGGCAGCAAAATATTGGGTATTTCTGGTAGCAATATTTTATTGGATATATCTGCCCAGGCAAGGGAAACAAAAGAAATAATAAATAAATGGGAATACATCAAATTAAAAGGTTTTACACAGCAGAGGAGACAGACCATCAACAAAATGAAAGGACAGCCCACGGAATGGAAAAACATATTCTACAAGACATCTAATAAAGGGTACCCAAAATTTATTTAAAAAAATACAAAACTCAACACCAAAACAAACAGACAAACCAATTAAAAAAATGGGCAAAGAATCTGAAGAGACACTTCTCCAAAGAGGACATACAGATGGCCAATAGACATATGAAAAGATGTTCAACATCACTAGCCATCAGAGAGATACAAATTAAAACAATAATGAGATAACACCTCACACCTGTCAAAATGGATATTATCAATAAATCAACAAACAACAAGTGCTGGTGAGGATGTAGACAAAAGTGGACCCTTTTGCACTGTTGGTGGGAATGCAGATATGTGCAGCCACTGTGGAAAGCAGCATGGATATACCTCAAAAAATTAAAAATGAATCTGCCTTTTGATCTAACTATCTAACTATCCCACCTCTGAGAAAATATCCAAAATAACCCAAACACTAATTCAAAAGAACATAAGCACCATTATTTACAATCACCAAGCTATGGAAGGAATCCAAGTGACCATCAGTAGATGAGTGGATAAAACTACTGTGGGACATTTACACAATGGAATACTACACAGATGTAAAAAAGAAGAAAATTTTACGCTTTATGATAGCATAAATAGACCTAGAGAATATTATGCTAAGTGAAATAAACTAGTCAGAGAAAGAAAAATACTGTATGATTTCACTCATATGTGGAGTCAAATGAACAAACTAACTAACAAGCACAATATAGACAGACACATAGATAGAGAGCAGGATGACAAATAAGCAGGGGGTAGGTTAGGGGATGGAGGAATGGATCAAAAAAGAAAAAGGATTCATGGTCATGGACAATAGTGTGGTGATTGCTGAGGGGGAGGTGGCATAAGCAGGTTAAATGTTAATGGAAAAATACAATAAAATTTAAAAAATAAAAATAAAAATAATTCTATTACTAATTTCTTGTCAACACATGGCATTCTATCTTAAAATAACACTCATCAAGTTTATTAACTTCTTAGTGGCAAGGGTTATATATGATAACTTTTTATGTCATTCAAATGAAGCACATATCACTTCTAGTAGAAACTAAATATCTAATAACTTATAAATGCTGCATTTGATATCCCTGAATCTTAATTTAAAACAGAGGCTAAGAATTTTTTTCTTTTTATTCTACATGAATAATTTGAAAAGAGGGACACTATTTGAAACCCATTAGTTTATCTTACATTCTAGTATCTTATAGGTAAGTTTCTCAGGAACCAGAATCCATACTCTGGAGAACTGGTTGACAAGTTCATTGTCAGCCAGTTCTCCAGAGTATGAATTTTATGAATTTAATTTCTCCTGGGGAAGTATATTATAATGCAATGCATTACTCTATGAGATCTGTTGTAAAACATTTAGAATTTTGAAGATATGTTTTTATCCCACATACATCTACTTAAAACCTTTCCACTTTCCAAGGGCAAAGAATGCCTTGTTAGTTATAATGTTTTGCATACTTAAGAACTCAGCTGTAAGAAACCCATTCCTTTTTAATGAAGAGGAAAAAGAAGAGGGTACTTAGAGATAAAGCTGACTATATGCTGCATCAAAATTCACGACAAGTCCCCCATGTCTGCACGTGCAGAGGAGAGAGACGCACACACAGAATGAGAGGCTGTAGAGATGGAGACAGGGAGATGTTCTAGCTGAAGGTGTTAAAGATTAAGTTTAAAATATCACTACCACCAAAGTAAAGTAAGAACTGTACATTATTTAAACTTTTTTGATAAAAGAACTGTTTGTGAGATGGAATATGTATTTAGGTTTCTCAAAAGGAAAATATCTCTATATATTTAAACATTTTCCAAGTTTCTATTATAGAAAATCCTTGTCTTGTGCCATCTTAGTTGAAAAAAATTGGTTCAGTAATCGATAAAAATCAACTACAAAGTAAAAGCTAATCACATCTGCTCCATAATTATGACCCCATAATATTATTCTTTTAATTTCATGTACAGAAAAATTAGGACAGCATAGTATACCTTAAAGACTCCATCAACAAACTATGCGATTCAATAAATAAATTCAGCAAAGTAGCAGGATACAAAATTAATATTCATCAATTGATGGCGATTTTATACACAATAATGGACTCTTAGAAAATAATCCCATTTACCATTTCAGCAACAAAAATAAGGTACCTAGGAATAAACTTAACCAACGAGGTAAAAAGCCTGTAATTGGAAGACTATAGAACATTGAAGAAAGAAATAGAGAAAGACACAGCAAGTGAAAGCATGTGCCATGTTCAGGTGTTGGAAGAATGAACATCATCAAAATGTCCATACTACCCAAAGCAATGTATAAGTTCGATCCAATTCTATTAAAACACCAATGTATCTTTCACAGATCTAGAACAAATATTCCAAAAATGTATATAGAACCAAAAGAATACCTTGAATGGCCTCAACAATCTTGAAAAAGAAGAACAAATTTGGAGGGATCACAATACTGGATATCGAACCACACTATAAAACCATTGTGATCAAAACAGCCTGGTGCCGGCACAAGAACAGGCAAATGAAACAGGTCAACAAAACAGAACAAAGACCCTAGAGATCAACCCAAACCTTTATGGTCAATTAATATTTGACAAAGGAGGCAAGAACATACCATGGAGTGAAAATCAGTCTCTTCAATAAGTGGTGTTGGGAAATTGGACTGGTACCTGCAGAAAGGTTAAATTAGATCACCAGCTTATACCATACACAAGAATAAACTCAAATTGGATAAACTACTTAAGTCCAAGTAATGAAACCATAAAAAAAATACAAGAAATCATAGACAATAAAATCTTGGAAAACTTGCATAGCAATAATTTTGCTGATATATCTCCTAGGACAAGAAATACAAAGGAAAAACAAACAAATGGGACTTATCAAGCTAAAAATTTCTGTACAGCAAAAGAAACCATCAACAAAAATGAAAAGGGAACTCACTGTATGAATATATTAGTCAATGATACATCTAACAAAGGGTTAATTCCCAAAATATATAGGAACTTATACAACTGAACATCAGGAAGACAGATAATCCAAATAAAAAATGGGCAAAGGACCTAAATAGATACTTCTCCAAAGAGGACATGCAAATGGCCAATAGACATAAAAAAATTGCTGAACATAACTATTCATCAGAGAGACACAAATTAAAGTGACATTGAGTTATCACCTCACGCTTGTCAGAATGGCTGCCATCAATAAATGGACAAACATCAAGTGCTGGTGAACACGTGGAGAAAGGTACCCTAGTGCACTGCTGGTCGAAATGCAGACTGCTGTATCCACTGTGCAAAACAGTATAGAGCGGAGGTGTCAAACTCATTTTCACCAGGGGCCACATCAGCCTTGCGGTTGCCTTCAAAGGGCCAAATGTAATTTCAGCTCCTTAACAGTTAAGGAGTAGTTACATTTACACAGTCCTAAACTTATTTTGGCATTTTGAAAATGAGTTTGACACCCATTGTATAGAGTTTCCTCAGAAAACTAGAAATGGAATTGCTATTTGACCCAGTAATTCTACTTCTGGGAACATATCCTATGAATCTGCAAACATCAATAAAAAAGAATATACGCACTCCTGTGTTCATAGCAGCATTATTTACAAGATCTGAAAGCCGAGATCTGAAAACAGCCCAAGTGTCCATCAGGATATGAGTGAATAAAGAAACAGTGGTACCTTCACACAATGGAATACTACCTGACTGTAAAAAAGAACTATTCTTTGTGACAATGTGGATGGACCTGGATTTTATTGTGTAAGTAAAATAAGCCAGCCAGAGAAAGACAAGTACCATATGATCTCACTCGTATGTGGAATGTAATAAACAGAATAAAACCAGAGGCATGGATACATAGAACAGCCTGTCAGATCTCAGAGGGGAGGGGGTTGTGGGTGACTGTAAGAGATTAGCCAAAGAACATATATGCATAGCTCATGGACTCAGAAAAAAAATGTGGTGAGGGTAGGAGGGAGCAGGGACTGATTTGAAGGGGACAACAGGTTGGGGGGGATATCTGTAATAGCATCAACAAAAACAAATTTCTTAAGTTAGTTATCTCAGTGCATAAAATGCCTTCCATGGTAACTACAAGCTGATAAAAGTAGTAGACACGTGTCTAAAATTAGGAATGCGGGCGATGCTTTTATTTGTGGCTAAGCAGATTTGAAAACTTTGTTTGAGAGGAATGGAGATGAAGATATGACAATTTTACTTAAGTAAAAATGGCGTCATTGAATGCAAAAACTGTTACCTGAGAGTAAGATTCTTTGTTTTATGGTTTTCCCTCCTGTTGGTTTCCCTACTCAAAGAGGAGCAATTTTGAAAATAACCTAAAATGTAAAAAATATGTATTCCAACAACCACAGATGTTCCAAGTACTAAACAATTTCTTCTTTCATAATTTGTTTCAATGAGAATATCACAGCACACAGTTTGAGTGCTAGCCATGGGCACAAATAATATATTATGTGGGTTTAATATAAATGATATGCTGCATGAAAGCAAGGCTTTATCTGTTCTACCTATGTTTTGTTACAGTACTACAGCAATGACTGGCATATATAAGTGTTCAATAATTATTAAAAGCATGAATAAATAAATATTGTTAGTAATTATTTTGTGCACAACACCAACAATTTATATATTTTACATGAATAATTATTCTTCTGTGTGTGTGTGCATGAGAGAGAGAGAGAGAAGGAGGGAAGGGATACTTCAACTTTGTTCGTTATCACAAAGGATTAAAGATTGCTTAATAATGACAAGAACAAAATTAGGACAGATTTGTACAATTCATTTGGAAGTCCTTGTTACCTGTAAATATGACCAGTTGATTTTAAAGTAAAATAACAAGTAAAAGTCTGTTAACTATCTCTCCAAATCTAGTTTGTTTTCCTCTCATTCCAACAACAACAGAAAAACACATTGTATTATATTCTAAATGAATATTTACTGAACCTTGAGTAGTACTTTATGTTGCAGGATGAGTAAAGAATCATGGCGATGATATGGTTTGCATGAGAAAGTAAACAGATCCCAAAGCCAAAACTTTACTGGAAGAGATTTGATTCTAGAAGGAGGCTCTTGCTGAAAGACTTGCTTATTTGTTTCATAAGGTTGCTCTAGAGTCACCAAAATTTGTAATAATTATGTACGAGCATCTTTGCTCTTCTAGTTTCTGTGGGGAGCAACAACCAGGAGTTCATTAGGTTTTTACAAAAAGGAACAAACATTGAATCATTCTACAAATGAAATTAATTTTTTAAGTCACAATTATTGGAAAGATTGATTTGGGGCTAAAACAATTTTGTTTTAAACTGCTTGTTAGAAATATCAAAATGTTATAACCTCCTAGTATGATTCTGGTCTTGAACAAATTTGTTTGGTTTGAGAAGTTAAAGGAATTGTGACAGTCCTTTTATTCACAACCAAAAATAGAAACAGGAATGTGTAAGCCGAATGTTTACTAGCATAAATTATGACTACCTTTTAGAAGGTGATGGATAAGAGAACATTGAGGAGAATTGATACAATTTCTTGAAATTAGAGTCAATTACTTTGTTAGAAAATGTATAAACATCTCGTTACCATATACATTCATGAAACATCTTTGGTATTTAAATACTTATATTGCACATTTACATACCTAGAGTTTTAGTATAGGTTCTATTTTAACATTTTCAATCAAGTGTACACAAATACAAGGACTCCCAAAGCTACCATGTAGAAGATACCAACCATGTGCCAATCACTGTATTATGTGCTTCAGTTATTTTGTTATTTTTTTAATTCTCACCAATATCTGAGTCTAGTGCCTTCACCCCCATTTTATAGTTGTTAAAACTGGGTTTCGGAACTCCTTAACTTATTCCAGTTTATAAAACCAGGAAGTGACTGATGCTTTAAACTTAGGTTCATATGAATCCAAAATCTTTTATCTGTATAACACAGAAGATTCTTTTACAAATAAATAACTAAGTACACATAACTTAGTTAGCTTTCTACTTTATGTCAAAAATAAATATGACAAGCTATTTATGCTACTTATTTTCCTTCCTGGTTAGAAAAAAACATTATTTTTTCTTACCAATCTCTTATTTTGTGTCCTTTTCATATAGGCCTGAATCTCTGTGAAGAAAATAACTCCTCATTGCTATTAGCTCGTGTCTGCTGGCAAAGCAATATTATTGTGTCCACCTGAGGTTATAGCAACATGCTGGCAAGATACATTTGTAAGAAATCCAGAATGAAATTAAAAGATTTAGTAATTAATTTTTGTCATATATCTATCATAGTTTACATCTGCACAATTCTAAACAAGTATTAACTCATCTTCATAACTCGTGAACTTCATTATACATGGTATCATACAGTGTATAAGCTGAAACACACTGAAGTTGGATCACTCCTCCAAGGTGTGAATGAAAAAAATTCTAAACAATTTAAAGCTCAAAACATCTACTTCACAAAGTAGAAGATATTTAAGACCGTTTTGTGCAAGTAAAATTAAAGAACTAAAATTTTCAGGAATAAAATTAACTGCAATGTCTAAGGTGCTTCTTGATATAGCTCTAATTGATTGTCAGGGACAAGATTACACAATACTAATGGGAGAGGACAAAATGATATGGAAATGAGGAAAATATGTGAAAAAAGACACTCGAAGTGCAGACATCATTGTAGAGACAACCTTCAATATGTGGCAATAAGGCCTTTAAAGACAATTATTTACTGACACCTGACCACTATGATCTCTAAAGTAAAATCTAAAATAATAAGCTTATACTATGAATATTATGGTTAAAAGAAGTATAATGACATGGTTTGGAATAAAATACATTTTAAGTAATGTAGTAAACTAACCTAAAATATCTGAACACATGATAGCTAGATCAAAAGATATAGTAGTGGAAAGTGACTAAAACCTGATTAAAAACCGACTCAGAGGTATGGTGGTTGTATTTTAATGTGGTTAAGCAGATTAAATTATTTTTATTATATTTTCCCATTACCATTTATCCCCCTTGCACCTTCCTCCACCTCCGAGCCCCGTGTTCACTCCCATACCCCATCACCACGCTATTGTCCATGTCCATGCACAATTTTAAGGGAAATAAAAATAAATAAAAACAAGCCAACTCCAAATGAAAATGATTCTTGCAATTGAGTTTTAAAAATAATTTTCAAAACTATTCTTAGAAGTTATGGAGGAGTTAAATGTGAATAACTACAGAGATAATCATTATGCTAAGTGAAGTAAGCCAGGCAGTAAGGGACAAATACCATATGATCTCACCTTTAACTGGATCATAATCAACAAAAGCAGAAAGCAAACAAAACATAACCAGAGACACTGAAATTAAGACCAGTCTAACAATAGCCAGGGGGGAGGGGGGAGGGAACAATAGGAAGAAGGGTTTTCAGGAATCACTGTAGAGGACACATGGACAGAACCAAAGCGGAGGAGGGAGGCTGGGAGGGGGGAGGTGGAGTTGGAGGGGAAGGGAGGAGGGGAGGGGAGAGGATGCAAATAACTATAACTGAACAACAATAAAGTAATTATTAAAAAAATAAATTGAAATATACATTGAAAAATTTAATATATTATTTCCATTATTTAAAATAAATAATATTCTATAAATCTTATTTTTAAAAATTTAATTTTACATTCTTTCAGGCTGATGTGTTTTGTACAATAGTGTATACTGCCTTAGGCAATTCATTTACTGGTAGACAAAGTCGATACTTCCTGATGGGGCACAAAATGGCTTCATGACCTTACCCTTGTTGGGAGCTCTACTTTTGTTTTCTACTTTTGATCAAGCTATATGTTTAATTACCAAGCATTTTGCTGCACTATACTGGAAAACTGTCTTTTTTTTGCCTCTGCCTTCTTTGTTTTCTGTTATTACATTAATATCAATTAAGTATTGTTACCCTATCTTGTAATTGGTACTTTTTATTCCCTTGAGGAAAAATATACTTTATATATGTCCTTTTTTTTTTTTTTTTTCAGAAATAAGCTATAGCTCCTGCTTCAATGTGAATGTTCAATAAAAGTTTTTGAGTACTTTATCTACATGATGTTCTAAATAATACCATTGCTTGGGAGGTAAATCAGTGTTGAAGTTAACACTACAAAATTATATTTTTTATTATCAGGTAGCAAGTTCCCAGAGTCTCTATACATGCATTTCAGGAATCTGTGGCTAACCCCCCCCCCCAAAAAAAAAGCCAAAGTGAGATGCAACAAGTGATTATTTGCAATTAAAGAATTGCATTCAATAGAATTGATTCAGGCAGAAACCAAAAATATATCTCAATTACAGGGTGAAGGCAAGGGAAAAGGAAAGGAATTGATTACATGAATACAGGAAAGACATTCATATTGGTGTTAACAAGATGAGTTATTCTTTAGCTAAACATGAATGGTTGACTATTGGTTCTATCTTCAGAAAAAGTGTCTTTATGGTCAGGATATCTGCTTTCCTATTAGTTTTACAGACAACTGTTTGTAAGATAACATTGCTTGGGCCTACACTAAAGATAATTTTTGCCAATTTGAATATTCTAAGGGTTCAAGGAACAAGGGAAACATGCAAGCATTTCCTCTGAATGGTTGCTGTGGCTCTATCTTGAAATGGCTCCGCTTATGTCAACGTTTCACATTGCCAAACTTTTGAAATTGAATGAAAAGTAGGTGAATGCGAATCTGTGTATTTCAAGAGAAATTTAATGGCTTTTATCAGATTCTCAAAAGGTGTATTACAAAAATTATTTCCAGAGGCCTTGAGCAAATTTCTCTGATAATTTGTCACATCTGCTGAACTGTCTGCTGTCACTTGGATTGTAATTCTCACCTCCCCAGATTCCTCTAACGTGTAAACAGCTTGGAGTCTTAAGTCCCTATAATTGATGACTACTAGATTCATTAAATTAGATAATTAAGTAAATAAGAAAGAAAACAGGGACAAATTTAAAAGAGAAATGTGAGCAGATAGTCAGTGATGCCAAATAGGTGTACCCTTAAATACTGGCTCTGGCTCCCTATGTTCACTGAACTCTGTTCTTTCAAATGCGTTCTTCTTTCTTCTACATGAGAATTTTATAAGGTGAAAGGTAAAATAATGCTACAAATTACTATATTTATTTAACAATTAATGCAGTTGACCAACATTTCATTTACTCTTACTTGTGTTAAAGAAATTAAGAGAATACAGATTTATTCAAGTGAAATGTTAAATTTTTCGAAGCAAAACTTAAAGTTCAAAAGGTGGATTTCAGAGGTAAAGAAAATAATAGCAATTGGTGTGCCCATAACTACTATATTCATCTTCTTTAATTTTTTTTCTTTTATTGATTCTAGAGAAAGGGGAAGGGAGGGATAGTAATGTTGATATAAAAGAGAAACATTGATCACTACCTCTTGGACACACACCAGCTGGAGACCAAACCTGCCACCCGGTATTTGCCCTATCTGGGAATTGAACCAGTTGCCTCTCCCTTTGCAGAACGACGTCCAACACACTGAGCCACACTGACCTGGGCTATTCGTACAGCTTTTTTTTTCAGGAGTTAATCTAAAATAATCAGATGTCAATTGTTTGTTTCCAAGTTAGTGTATGTCATTTTTATTTGTTATTGACATGATATAATTTAGTTGAATTCTACTAAAAACAAATAAAATATGATAATAAAAACAAAGTTGTTATTTCTGTTAAAAATAAGTCATATTGTTTGGAAGACTCAGTAAAAATATTTCTTAAGCCAATTCTGCTGGAGTAGATTTGGAATAATAATGTACAGTTGACCGTTGAACAATTCAGGTTTCACCTGCATGGGCCCACTTACATGCAGATTTTTTTTCAGTAAGTGCCTGTATTGTTTTCGAACGGCTGTTAGAAGTCTGAGGATACTAAGGGCCAACTATATGCAGTAATCTATGTCATTTTATTTTTAAGTATATTTTATTGATTATGCGGTTATAGTTGTCCTACTTTTTCTTCCTTTTACTCCCCTCTACTTTGCACCACTCCTTCCACCAGCATTGCCCCTCCCCCTCAGTTCATTAACTGAGAACGTCTCCCCCTCAGAACGTCAGACAAAGACCATAGACGTTCTTTGGCTTCTCCATTCCCCATACAATTCTTAACCTCTCCCTCTCTGTTTTGTATCCACCAATTATGCTTCTCATTCCCTGTACCTTACCCCATTCTCCTTGCTACTCCTCCCTACCAATAACCCTCCATGTGATCTCCATTCCGTGATTCTGTTCCTGTTCTAGTTGTTTGCTTAGTTTATGTTGATTTTTGTTTTTGTTTTTTAGGTTCAGTTGTTGATAGTTGAGTTTGTTGTCATTTCACTTTTTATGGTTTTGATCTTCTTTTTCTTAGATAAGCCCTTTAACATTTCATATAATAAGGACTTGGTGATGATGAACTCCTTTAACTTGACCTTATCTGGGAAGCACTTTATCTACCCTTCCATTCTAAATGATAGCTTTGCTGGATAGAGTAATCTTGGGTGTAGGTCCTTGTCTTTCATGACTTCAAACATGTCTTTCCAGTCCCTTCTTGCCCGCAAGATTACTTTTGAGAAATCAGCTGATAGTCTCAGGGGAACTGCTTTGTAGGCCACTGTCTCCTTTTCTCTTACTGCTTTTAAGATTCTCCCCTTATCTTTAGTCTTGAGTAATGTAATTATGATGTGCTTTGGCGTGTGTTTCCTTGGGTCCAACTTCTTTGGGACTGTCTGGGCTTCCTGGACTTCTGGAAGTCTATTTCTTTTGCTGGATTGCTGGATTCAATTTCTTGCTCTCCCTCTTCTTCTTCTGGCACTCCTATGATTAGGACGTTGGACGGTTTTAAGTTGTCTCAGAGGTTCCTCAGCCTCTATTCATTTTTTTTTAATTATTATTTCTTCATTCTATTCTGATTGAATGTTTATTTCTTCTTTCTCCTCTAAATTGTTGATTTGAGTCCCAATTTCCTTCCCATCACTGTTGGTTCCCTGTATATTTTTCTTTATTTCACTTTCCATAGCCTTTACTTCTTCCTTTATTTTGTGACCATCCCCAACCATTTCTCTGAGTTTCTTGATAACCCATGTTTTGAACTCTGCATTTGGGAGCAAGCAGCCTTGTTTCCTCTATGGCATCTTATACAGGGGACAGCATCCACAGATTTTATTGTCTGTGAGGGTTACCCTGGAACCATTTCCCGTGGATACTAATTAATAGCTTAAGTTTAAGGGGAATCAAAAATTATATGTGGATTTCTGACCTTGCAGGGAGGGTGTTGCTACCCCGAAGTCCCTTGTTCAGCAGCCAACTATACATGTATTGAAAGAATGATAGAAATCAAGAAGGATAATGTCCTCATTATTTTATAAAATTTTAAAATCTTACTCGTTTAATTATATGGTTTAATTATGAATTTAACTTGTGCCAGAGGATTTTTAGCGATGATAATAATTGAACTCAATAGTACTTAGTGAATATATATAATATGTATAAACATAATACATTTTATATGTATATATGTATAATATGTGTGAGTAAAAATTTTTGTGTGTCTATACATGTATCTCTTTTTAGATCTTCTTTGTCTATTTTTATATTCACTAATTAAGGCCAACTTATTTCAATCTTATTAGATGAAAGACTTCTACAGTTCTTGAGAAACATTTTGGTATACTTATTAAGATCATGAGTTTTGGGGCTTTTGAGCCTAATAAACCATTGATTTGTCTTTACTAATTGTGCATGTTTGATTTACTTAGCATGTTTCCTGATATCATTGGAAACCACTAAGTAATAATGATAGGTCCCAGGATTTGTGCTCGCTCTAATCCTCATTGCTACTAGCTAGTAAGTCAATATGACATGCACCATAGTGTATTGCCACTGCACAGATTTTTATCTTAAGAATTTTTTAAAATCATCATACAGAATTTACATCATATTCTTAACCTAAGCTGGATCCCTTGCCTTCTGTATTTCCATGACTTGTCCATTCCTGACTTGCACCCTCATTTTAGAAGTACACAACACCTCTGACTGGTGTGGTTCAGTAGTTGAGTGCCAGCCTGTGAATCAAAGAGTCTCTGGTGCTATTCCGAGTCTAAGGCACATCCTGGTTGCAGGCTCGGTTCCCAGTAGGGGGCACATGAGAGGCAAGCACACATAGATGTTTCTCTCCCTCTCTCTCCCTCCCTTCCCCTCTCTAAAATATAAATAAATAAAATCATAAAAATAAAAAAGGTGTGCACAACATCTATTCTCTTTCTGGAGTGAATTTTTCAATATATAATGTCACACATAATATGATATGTAACATTATATATAATAATGTAGTATTATATATATAATGTAACATTATATATAGCATTACATATCATATCATGTGTTATATATATTACATATAAGATCATATATATTATATAATATATGATTGTGTGTATTTCTCCTCATACTTTAGAATTCTAGACTGCAAATACTTTTCTCTCAGAATTGTCTCTATTTTCTCCAACTTCTTCTTGAGCTGGAAACTCATTTAATTAAATGTAGGGAAATTTACTTCTAGTGGTCTCTATCCTTTTCTTGACCCAGTCTGAAAATTTAAGACAGCACACAGAAAGGAATATAATACTTGGAGACCTTCACAGGTGTTAAACCCAGCATCACAAAACTTTGAATCCCACTACAGCATGCTTTGCAACTCTTATCCACATACATAGTGATCTCCATATTCTTTTTGGTGATCAAAAAATCAATTTTTAGCCCGGCTGGTGTAGCTCAGTGGATTGAGTGCGGGCTGGGAACCAGAGGGTCCCGGTTCGATTCCCAGTCGGGGCACATGCCTGGGTTGTGGGCCAGGTCCCCAGTGGGGGCCATGTGAGAGGCAACCATACATTGCTCTTTCTCCCTCCCTTCTCCTCTCTCTGAAAATAAGTAAATAAAATCTTTAGAAAAAAATCAATTTTTATACTAATATTTTTAGTGACATACTTAAAACATAATTAACCCTGGCAGGGCAATTATGAACATATATTTTTAAAAACATATACTTTTATGATTTATTTATTTTTAAATGCAATCCTTAGACTCTTTCTAAAGCTTTCTATTATTTGGAGAATATTTTAAAAATTTTATTGATATTGAAATCAATTTAGTCATAGTTATAAAAATTGACTGTGTTTATTATTAATTACTTAAATATTTTACAATGTTTTTAAAATTATTTTCTGTATTTCAAGTCAAATTTAAGAATTCCATTCAATTATTTCACTATTAAAACATTTACCTCAAAATATAAGCAGGCATCTTAGGACAAAATGAAAGGAAAGTGTTTTTTAATAATTAACTTTTCTCCTAAATCATGCAAATTTACTACATTCATTTAAATTGTATAAATTTAGGTTACTTTATAATAATATAATTTATTATATTTAAAATATTATAAAATATGTTTTTTCTACACAAAGGAGTCAAATATTTCTAATTTATATGATATATTATGTCAGCAAAACTTAAATTTAATCATAACTATAGATCATAGAAGTAAGACAAAATATGATTTTAAAATTCTGAATCTCCTATGTGATGGCATTATGTTAGGAGAAACAACTATATCTGGGTGATTGCTAATATGATATGTAGATAAGTAAAAGGAAATTATTAAACTAAAAATAATTGAGTAATAGTATAGAAGAATCCTTAAATGCTCTTTAGTAATGCTTGAACCTCGAAGTATCCGCTGAGCTAAAGCCAGCCCCCTTAAATGCTCTTTAAAAAATATATGTCTACCTTTACTCACATCTATATCTATTTCACCTATGATAGTTAATTGTCTTCCTAATTTATAGGAATCAAGTCAAATTATTCTTGACATCTGCACTTTCTACATAACATTGATCTGTAGCATAAAAGTTTTTAAATTTTTCCTCTAATCTAGAGATTCACTGAATGAAAACCTTAAAATGTTATTTATGGTTGTCACTATATCTTCAGTTCAAATAATTCTGAGTCTTCATATACACTTTTACTAAGAACGTTTTTATTAATATGTGTTTATATAAATTTATCCATTTTTATGTGCTTGAGAAAACTAACCACTTAGTTGTTTATATATACCACTTGTTTATATATGTTTTATTTTCCCTAATAAGCAACAAAATTCTATTTATTACATAAGGCTGTGGTAACGGTGATTAGTTCTCCGTAGGTAAGTGATGAAATAAGACAGATTCAAACAGAACAGAAATTTTAGAAAAACTGTATGTTTGACAGTTTCTTTTCTTATCTTATCCTTATTTGTAGCCTCACAGATCCCAAGTAGGTATTGGACTTCCAGTAGCTACTTTCAATAGGTACATAGGCACCAAGATGCTTAAAAATCAAATAAATTGATATTGAACTGTGTTTTGAGATAGCACATAATGGAATAAAGGGATGTAGCATACAGTTTCCTTCTACATTAATTCATTCATTATTTATAAATATTTATTAAACTACTACTATGTGGCATTGTAGAAACATAGGTGAAGTGAATAGGACTAAAGGACATTAATATATATTCAATATTTCAAGTGGTAAAAGGTGATATTTAGAAGTGAATCAGGGTAAAAGGAGGAAGGTTGATAGGGGTTTCTATACATGTGCATGTTCACGAATACATGTGCACATGCATGCTTATATGGACAGATGATCTATTATTTAATATTACTATGGTGCCTGTATTATAAAAATAGATTTTTCATCTTTATGATATTCTCTTATCCCTTCTAGTTCCCATCTGGAGAGAGGTCAAACATTGATTTGAGGAATAGCCAATGGTTCTAAAATTCTGACCTGCTAAGAAACATTCAGATTCTGAAAACTTGAAATCTCACCCTAAGGTGTAGTTTAAAGGCAATCACTAGATTTATATGCTTTTAGATTTCTTCTGAATGTATCACCAAGGCATAATACACTTTACAAAGGCCTGTAATGGTTCCAAATACCAGTGTTATGTGTAGCTCCAGGTCATATTTTCTATTACAGGAGATATAAAAGTATAAAAATTGCATTGCATAGTGCATCAATAAAAGAACACTATGCGCCTTATCATATCTTACAGAAATTTCCAATTTGAAATGTGCATTTTTGTTATGAAAACGCTTCAAAAGTTCACAGTACTTTCTGCCTCTACTGTCTGAATTATATCCCAGCTATTTTAGGCTAAGCTTTTGTTTTGTTTGAAGATCTATGAACAGAAATGGTGCTCTGCTAAAGGAAAAACAGAGGGAATGGAGCAAAAAGCATAGTTTGGAAAGTGTTATAGTAAGAGATTCAATGAGAGAGTATATCACTTTTGACTGTAATATTGTTTTCCAAATAGAAAATAATAAAATAATTTATTCTAAAACCTCCTAGCTTACCTCCTCAGAAAACATCCTTTAAAGAAACTTTCTGTATTGTCAAAATAGCATATTCTATGGGGCTATTTACTTTACATTGGGAGGAAAACTAAAAGGAATGAAACACATCTATTTTATTTTTCTTCTTATAAAAACTTTCTGAGAAATTATTTATCCAGACTCTTATTTACTTCTTTTTTAATTTTTGCTCTCATCTCTGTACAATCCATTTGAATAAAATTAATTCTAATTGACAGCATATGTTATTGCTGGGTCATGCAAAGTTCTCTATTGGTAAGACAGACATTTGTTAAAAATACTAATAAAATAACTTAGGAATTGTCTTCTTTTACTTAAAATAAATAGATTTGTAAACAAATCCAAAATAATTAGTAAAATATAGGGATATTAGAAGGAAATTAAAATAAGATAATAGGAATCAACAGAAACATTCAGCTTTGTCTTTATCAGTGGCACCGCCTCTAAGCAAGAACATATTGGACAAATTTAATGAATAAATTAATCCTTAGGCATGAATTAGGAATTTATAGGATTTATTTATTCTTACAGGGCCTGCACTATCAGTATTAAGAAATTAGATAAGTAAATATGTGAACAAATTTACTTACGAATTTGTTCAAACATATAGCTTTAGTATGTTACTATGCCCCAGAGTTTGGCTAAGTAACCACAATACTCTAGATCCTAACTTTTATACTGCACAGATAAAATTTATTAACAGGCTATGACTGATATGAATTATTTATTTAGACAGTTGTTTACCCAAATACCAGCATTGTGATATCATCCTAGAAACATTCTGCAAATGCTTGCTCCTGCTTACTGTTTAGAATCTACGCAGTTTACACTAAGCATTAGCTTCTTCTTCCTGTCAAAATATGCTAGCCTTAGGTCCTCCCAGCCTTTATCATGGAAAACATTTTTGTTTATAAAATGAAGAAAAAATAGATAATATAGTGTATATGTAAAATATTTGGACTTAATACCAATGAAGCAATAATCAACATATTATTTTTTTTGCTTGTTTGCATTTCTTCCCACTTATATAGCCAAGAACCCATGTATTTGAATCCCTAGCAACAAGCATATAAATTACATAGGGAATATGAAGCAACGCCGCCTGAGAGATGACAAAGAATAGCTCAGCATTTGATTGTAGGATTTACATTCTGATTATGTCACTGAGTAATCTTGGATAGATTACTGAAATTTCTTTAACTGTGGTTTCATTTTTGAAATAGATGATAATGATAAATATAACAGTATTTTAAGTATTAAATTGTAACAACACAGAGACTGGCAAGGGAAAGATGTTTAATAAATGTGAATTGGCCATCATTATTCCATTACAAAGGTAATTGCTATGGAATGAATTGTGTCCTGGGCCTCAAATACATGTGTTGAAGCCCTAACTCCCATTTTGACTGGATTTGGATATAGGGCTCATGCGGAGATAATTAGGGTAAAATGAGGTAATAATGGTGTGGCTCTCATCCTATAGAGCTGGTGATCTTAAAGAAAAGACCCTGGAGTGCTCTTTCCCTCTCTCTGTGTACACGAAGAAGTCATGTGAGTATATGGTAAGGATGGCAGCCCCCTGCAAGACTTGAGGAGAGGCTTCACTGGAACCAACCATGCTGGTACTTTTATCTCAGAATTTCAGCCTCTAGAACCGTGAGAAGATAAATGTCTGCTATTTAAGCTGCGTAGTCTATGGCATTTTGTCATGGCAGCCCAAACCAAGTGAGACAATGACACAATGAACACATGAGCAACATTGCAAGAGCTCAGTTATTTCTTAATGTTGATAGATTTGCATTGTTTATTACATCTGACCTATCAAAGAAGACAAGCTGAGGGGAGAAACTCATTAACTTAAAAATTACAGCTTCTGTTAGATGTATACTCTTGGCCATGATTCTGGAAAAGAGATGCTGTCAGGTCCCAAATTGAATTTGAATCCGGTTCTAGGCTCCTGAACAAATCACCAAAACTAAACTGCACGTATTTAAACAACCACTTAAGAGAATGTACTGAAAGTGATGGTTTCAGATTTAATGAGTCCCTAAATAACAACCCTGTTTACTGCCTTGCTTCGAATAAATTGAGAAATAGACACAGGAGTCAGACAGATGGAGACCAAATTGTCAGCTTTATTGCTAATAAAAAATAGATCAAAGGAGTAAAGGACATGACTTAGATACACAGCCAAAAAGGACTTGAGAACACCTCTTAGGATTGGATCAACTTATTTACCCAGTTACTGGAAGAATGGCAAGCTGTTCGACCAGAGAACTGCCAGCTCCCTGAGCTCACCACCAGGCTGAGAAAGCAGGCCAGCACACATCTGTCCATAGTGCAAGCTTGCTCCAAATGGAGCATTATTCCAAACTCATTAGTCAGATACCTCACTTCTCTTCCCTTGAGGAGCAATAAATGAGGAGTCTAGAGAAGGGTTCCGGACAAAGAAATCCAGCCGAAACCCCTTCATAGGGAAACCTGAGGAGCTGTGATGTCCTTAAGGGCAATGTTATGTGGTGGAGAATGTGCAATTAAAAGGGAAGACATTTCCGTCTACCTGGCTCACTCCATAAGGCTGCTCAGTTGAAGTTATACCTGCTCTTGCAAACTC
Source organism: Micronycteris hirsuta (assembly GCA_004026765.1). NCBI lineage: Eukaryota > Metazoa > Chordata > Mammalia > Chiroptera > Phyllostomidae > Micronycteris > Micronycteris hirsuta. The sequence goes on from PVJI01009255.1 coordinate 40,208, forward strand.
CCTGATTTACCTTACTTTTCCTTTTTTTCTAGTTTGGGCTAGGTGACCCCTTGAAACAATTTTTACCATCATCATCTATGCCAGTTATTTCCAGCCAGTGTGCTGCAAGAATTTTCAAAATGTTCAATACCTGCTTCTTTAGTCAATGGCACTGCTCTCTTTCCTTTAGATTGTCAAATTAAAAAACACAACAATAGCTGTCTGTTGTGAATGAATAAAACTTACACTTTTTTTGTCAGATCAACAAAAACATATAGTTTTTGGTATGCCACAGTTTTAATAGTTTATTTGTGTCTTGATATGAGAAGGGTTGAAAATTGCTGACCTAGGCATTTTACCTGACCATTCCACTTTTACATTTGAATTCCTTGAGGATTGGGACTGTGCCATAATTACTGTTCTAACTTTACTGACTAGTTCACTGCCTGGTATAAAGGCACTGGATAAACATCCATAGTATTTAATCTGATGTTTTATTAAGACCATTCCTTCTTTTAAAATATTGAGCAGAAATTAACAAAAAAAATTAACAAAATAATTTAATATCATTTACACTCAATAATATACTCCTTACTTCACTGTGCCTTATATGTGTGTCAGACATGTCTAAACATTTTTTAGAATAAGAGAAAAAAATGCTGAAAGCTATGTATATTTTATTGCTGCACTTGGAAAAGATAGATATCTGATAGATAAATAGATGATGATGATAGATAGATTGTAGATAGATAGATAGATTGTAGATAGATAGACGATAGATAGACAGATGATAGATGAAATCTTCTTCCCTTAGTACCTATCACTAAGGAATTGAAGACCATCCTCTGGTAGCTATTTAAGCTATTCAGAAATATGTGGTTCTCTCTCCTTCTGAGCAGGTATGTGTAGTGCCTTTTCTGTCTTCAGTTTTGAATTTTTTAATGCCTGATAACTTTCTAACCTAGCTTCTTATTTATACATTAATTATAGTTTGTTCTGTGATACTTTACCAAAAAGAATGCTGTTGATTTTTTTTTATTACCAGGGTACAATACTATTTGACAACTAATATTAGTACCATTTAAATTGTTACCCTTTAATTCTCAGATCATGGGTGATATAGAAAGTCCAGGGAGAGGAACCAGAACAATTTGGGTTAACGTAGTCCCACTAAGTGACTCACAATAGCAACTGCTTAATTATTGTTAAGAAATATTGAAACATTTATATACTTATTTAAACAGTTGGCATGGCTAGACATCAACCCTACTTTATTCCAAAGAATTTCCTTTCTCTCTCTTTATCTGTGTCTCCTTCTGTCTTTCTCTCTCCCCATCCTGTCTTCTTCCTTCCCAACCCCTGCTCCCCACTCTGTTTCTTGCTTTGATTTTGGTAACTCAGATCTCTTCCTCTCTGTAACTTGAGCCTTCTTTTTCTCCGGCCCACAGAGTTAATTGTCCTTTCCATTGCTATACCAATAGAGGGCCTTAACATTTGTTGGATTTCTGTTTTAAATTTTTAACCTGAAAACAGATATTTTTAGAGTAATGAGCATAGTATTGCCTCAGTTCAAGTTTCGGCTGTTAAATTTGTCACAACCATTATCATGCAGGCTACATGAGTGATTTAGTCTTCTTATATATGTCATGTATCTTTTTTCTTGCTGAAAAATCTATGGAAGCAGTCCATGGAATACTACTTCACTTGAAAACTAAAGTGTGACTGAGTTACTGCATCAATCATAAACTGACTCTTGATCTTTAGTCCAAGAAAATCAAAGCAGTGACACAATTTTTAATATTCTTAATAATCATTAGTTATATTTGATGTGATACATGTAAAATGTTATATGTGACCTTTAAATAAATGTTAACTATATACACAGTTTGGGAAAACACAGGAGTGCGGTCCAGGTCGGATCTAACACAGGTGATATTACAAAGCGTGTTAGAAGGACGCTTTTCTTTTTTATCGTCTTCAGGTCAGGGCACTAGATCTACTGGCATAAAGTAGTTCAGTATTTTTACGTTCTAAAATAAGAACGTTTTCTTGAGAATTCAAGCTAAAAAAAAAATAGAGATATTCTCTACACGTACTAATTTTGTTATAAATCCAACATTTTATTTTTTTAGGGATTTTCTAAATTATTACATATCTGTTCATATCAAAATGTTCAGTAGAGCTGGTAGGTAATCCTAATATCATTAATAAATTAACCCAGGTATCAATAATGTGCACCTGAAGATGAGCTGTTTGGGGTGGCAAACATAATACAGTGTACAGATGATGTATTGAAGAATTGTGCACTTGAAAACTATAATTTTGTAACCAGTGTTGCCCCAATCAATTCAATAAAAAGGCACAGAAAGAATTAAGAAAGATGAGTTTGACTAGAACTCTGATTTTAAGATTTTCAGTTTGTTTTGTGGGTTATTGCCATATTGGTGATAAATTTTCTGTAAATAAGCAAACATTTACCAAATTCTCTAATTAACCTCTATTTCTTCCTCATTTGAAGAAATAATAGGACAGTATTTTCTTAAATGAGGGAAGGGCAGTAATAAAACCCTGTGAGGGCTTTCAGCTCTGAACTTGCAATAAAAACTTTTACAGTGTTTAGTACCAAAGGGCTTGGTATAGGTTAAAAATGTGACCTCCATAATTTATCAGACAATAAAATTCACATAGTGATATAATACAGCTACAATTACAGATAAATTAACTTATCAATATAATATCATGGGTAAGTGGTAGTTTAAAAAAGAGAAATAATACGTACCCATGATTTAAATGTTTATCTAAAATTAGAGATTACATTTAAACACAACACAAAGAAATAAGAATGCTCCTAGAACTGAAGATTTATGTAATTGTTAGCTCATTTCTTACTCTGATGATATATTTAACAGGATAGAATTTATATTGATTTCAAGCAGGTAACAGTTTATGCAAAGGACGATTTTTATCATTTTGTATTGATGATCATTTCCCCATTGTTCAAGGCCTTTGTTCTCCTACTTGTTTCTGTGACTATATGTCCCTAATAATCATTACATCTCTCTGATGGTAAAAAAAAATAAAATAAAATGACAACTGAAGCACAATGGTAAATTTGATTATTGTACTATTAAAAGTTTTATGAGCTAAATAATAACATAATTAGATAAAATTAGGATTTAATGGCTTCTGCAATCCTTTCAATTTATTATTTTTAGGTATCATAATTACTGTAGTTCTTGGAGTGCGCAGTTCTCCCTACGAGAGTTGAGCATAGGGTGGGATAGGCCATTATAGTCAAGCTAGATTGGGTCCTGCTCTGCAATCACTATCTGTGTGCAACCTGCCGTGTTATTAAATTGTTCCAAGTCGCAGTTGCTTCATTTGTCACACAGAATAACAAGTTATCTCGTGATGTTGTTATAAGAACTAAATAGCTGTGTGTGTAACATATCGAGCATGTGGTTTCTGTCATGTATTATGATAGTTAAGAATCAGGTACCTGGGTTTGAGTCCTGGCTCTGACTGTTAGAAGCTTGGTAACATTGGAGTAGTTACATAATATATCTGTGACTCAGTTTTCATATAGAAAGTGAAGATAATAAGGATATATACTTCTTGGAGTTTTTGTCATGAATGAGGTAATCTACATAAAATGCTTAAAATATAGTCCAAAGCACTCAATGTTATTATTATAGGTGGTGATATTAAATAAATGTGTCTTTTCATCTATATCCTCTTTCTGTTAGAAAATAGAAGTATTAAAAATAAGGGTGATCATAAATAAGAATATTATCCACACTTTCTAACCTAGTGCCACCAGAAGCCACTAATAGGAACTAAAGATGAATAAAACTGTATTTCCAACTGATTTGATTGAAAGTATAGAGTTGTTCTAGAAAAAAAAAATATTTCACTTGAAATAAAATATCTATATTTTTGTACTTCTCAGTATTTAGATCTAAGAATAACAACATGCTTATGCAATTCCCTGGTAAGTATTATAATAATCTCTAACAGTAAATAATATAAGGGGATGATTGTTTGAAATGACCTACCAATTATTTCTTGTGCTTTGTGTCAAAGACAACTTGCATCTACATGAAAGTATTGTACCATCAGGTACATTTATTATAACGAGGATTGGTGGCAGCATAAATGGCTTTAAATGGCCTTATGCTGTGGAACCCCTCCAGACTCCCACATAATGCAGCTGGTTCAACTTGTGAAGAGGCTGCTGTAACACCAACTGAGCCATAATTCTAATACACAGACCTTTCAATTTATATGTTGTTTCCAACCCACCTGTGAAAATTGCATTTTCAATAGCTAATGGAATATTCATGAGACACTGCTGGGAACAATAGTTATTTCTTGAAATTGCTATTCTCAATATGGTCACATATAATTACTAAAATAAATACAATCATTGCTATTTTATTTCATCAAATATCTAGTTCCCTTTGTAAGCACATATCTTATAAAATCAGTTAATTCATCAATAAATAAGTATAATTAGTGCAGAATGGTTTTACCCATCTACTTTATTTTTTTAAATATATTTACTGATTGCAGAAAGAAAGAGGAAAGGAGAGAGAGAAACATCAATGTGAGGGAAACATCGATTGATTGCCTCCCACACGTGCCCCAACTGAAGACTGAGCCCACAACCTAGGCATGTGCCCTGACTGGGAATTAAACCTGTGACCGTTCCAGTGCACAGGACAATGCTCCAATCAACCAAGCCACCGGTCGGGAATCCATTTACTTTTTAAAACTATGTGGAAGTAATATAGTAAAAGGGAAGTAATGGTAGAGGAAAAGGTCGGCAGATTTGATTACAAGGAAGAAAATGCGTATTTGCCCAACACATTTTTAAAAGAAGCAAACCCGTGGAGAAAATAATGTAAATAATTACAACATTTAAGGTAGAAATAGAATGAAGATTGGTAAGTTAGGCATGGGTATGAGTAGCTTAGGGTCTAACAGTTCTCATGAAATGGTCTCTGCTTAACTCTAGATGCTCATCCTTCATCACAGTCTACACCTACGCATACACTATGCTGCCACCACACACAATTATTTGGAATCGCTGTAATCCTGTTCTTCTGAGATTTTTTAAAGACATTTTTTAAAGATTTTATTTATAGACAGAGGGGAGTGGAGGGAGAGAAAGGGGGAGGAACATCAATGTATGGTTGTCTCTTATGCACCCCCTACTGGGACCTGGCCTGGAACCTTGCCTGGGACCTGGCCTGCAACCCAGACAGGTTCCCTGGCTGGGAATTGAACTGGCCACCCTTTGGTTCACAGGCTGGCACTCAATTCACTGAGCCACACCAGCCAGGGCTGTTCTTCTGAGATTTTAAACATGCTATTATCTAATTTAAATACAACATTCCGACTCCTAACCAAGTTCTATTCTTTCTCCAAGCAGTTTAAAAATCACTTTATCCAGAGGTCTCTAAGAGGCTGGATAGCTGCCTCTTTCTTTTCTCTTACCAAATCAGTGCTCATCCCACTGCATTGTGACTATCTTTCATTCCTTGTGGAATTCCCCTTCACAGGTAGGAACAACATTATTGTATGAACAGCACCTAGAGCACAGTAGATACTCAGTAAATTGAACATAAAAACAGAATCTCAGTTTAACCAACGGGCAAGAATACTGACCGTTCACTGAAAAAAGAATACCGATTGATAAAATAGGAAATAGAAATATAGACACATGTCACAACACCAAAATGAAATAAATAAATCTCAACAATGTAATATTTTACTGTATAAATTAAATATTAAAAGGTAATTATGATGTTTAAAAATATAATATTCAAGTGAATGGACCCTGCCATATAATATGAAAGGAAATGTAAATTTTACAAACCCTTCTTTAAAAAAAAGCAAACGTGCCCTGGCTGGTGTAGCTCAGTGGATTGAGCGCGGGCTGGGAACCAGAGGGTCCCGGTTCGATTCCCCGTCAGGGCACATGCCTGGGTTGCGGGCCAGGTCCCCGTGAGGGCCATGTGAGAGGCAACCATACATTGTTTCTCTCCCTCTCTGTCTCCCTCCCTTCCCCTCTCTCTAAAAATAAATAAAAATAAAAATCTTAAAAAAAAAAAAAAAAAAGCAAACGTGACACAGTAATTTCTATATGAACCTAATTAATCTTAGAAATAACCTAAATTTGATGAATACCATTTTTAAAAGTGAATGATATTCACTTTTAAAATGAAATAATATAAAGTAGAGAATAAGAAACACTTTTATTGCCAGATTATAGTAAAAGGACTATTGAATCTAATGTATATTTATGGAATAAATACTTTGTAAATTTTACTTAAGTTTTATAGAGATGATGGATAATTATTAAATGCTATAATAATAAATACAAATAGAATGTTTCTATAATTTGATGGCTATATCTCTATAAGTGTATATGTATATATATGCAATAATATGGAAATGAATCCTACATATACCCCACAATTGTAAAATGTGGCAACTGACACGTTCCTCTCCCAGTCCAATGGATTTCTGTAAGATATCCCTCTGACAGGGATAATATCTGTGGATTAGACTTAGAGCAGAGGCTCTGAAGAGAGATAGATTAGTTTTGAGACCTGGCTATGCCAACTTATTTGCCATGTGATCTTCATAAATTGACTTAACCTGGATGTTCCCTGATTATCTTATCAGTAAAAGCATGGCGTTTATTACTAATGCTCGCCTTATGTGTTCTGAGCATTAAATGGCTTAATGCCTGTGACAAAGACTTTCTCCTTTGACCAAACTTTAGTCAGGCTCCTCTGAGACCTCATTTGATTCAATGGTGCCCCTGGGCTTTGCACTAAACCCATTTAGTCCCATTTTAGCAAGAATCCTACTGAGTCCATTTAGTGAAAATCCCCCACTCTTGATATGTGCAAATTTCTTGTGCTCCACCTTCATATCTTTCATCCTAGCCTGCCTGCCTGCCTGCCTGCCTTCAGTATAAATTCTATCAAGTTGGTTTGGCCCCTTGACCCTGGGTGTCTCCTCCTAGTAATTTTCTATTCACTGACTCCTCTACCCCTTGGCTATAAATCTCCATTTCTCCTTATTGTATTCAGAGTTGAGTTCAGTCTTTCTCCTGTCCTAAAAAACTCCCTGAATAAAGTCTGCCTTCCCATTTTTAACAGTGTCAGAATATTTTTTCTTTTACACCTACAAAGTACATGCAAAATCAAAAAGAGTATGCACATAAGCAAATTTAACTGTTACAATCTTTATAACGTTAAAAAACAAATTTAACTGAGTAAATTTGAATATCTAATTGGCTTTATTCAATGATTCATGAATTTCAGGCAGCATTCCATCTAGCAAATAGAAAAGAGCCCAGAAGAGCAGTAGAAAAGGAAAGGCTTTTAAAGGCAAAGGAGGTTATTGAGCAAAGAGTGCATTGTTTCAGGCAAGGACACCTTCCTCTGGGGGAAGTCAGGGGTTTATCAGATATATTACCTCACTAATGCTGACCAGGAAATTCCAGACTGTCCAATTAAGATTCCATTTCTGGGAAAGGCTGAAATTGCAATTAGGTTAGACATCAGTTCTTTTGATGATGTAGGCCTAGCACAAGTGATTCTATTTTTGGATCAGTTATGCCTTTTTTAACTTCTTCTTCTTCTTCTTCTTATTATTATTATTATTATTATTATTTATCATTTTTTATTGTTCGGATACAGTTGTCTCCATTTCCCCACCACCACCTTCCCCCACCCCACCCACCCCACCCACCTCCACATCACCTCCCCAGTCCTACCCACTGGGGGGCTTTGTTCATGGATCCAATATACATGTCCTTTGATGAACATTTCCCTTCTTTCCTTTTATCTCCCTCCACTTTCCCCTCTGGTTACTGTCAGTTTGTTCTTTATTTCCATGTCTCTGGTTCTATTTTGCTCTCTTGTTTTGTTTTGTTGATTGGGTTCCACTGTTAGGTGAGATTATATGGTATTTGTCTTTCACTGACTGGCTTATTTCACTTAGCATGATGCTCTCTACTTCCATCCATGCTGTTGTGAAGGGTAGGAGCTCCTTCTTTCTCTCTGCTGCATAGTATTCCATTGTGTGAATGTACCATAGTTTTTTGATCCACTCATTTGCTGATGGGCACTTGGGTTGCTCCCAGCACTTGGCTATTGTAAATTGTGCTGCTATGCACATTGGGGCACATAAGTTCTTTTGAATTGTTGTTTCAGAATTCTTGGTGTATAACCCCAGCAGTAGAATTGCTGGGTCAAAATGCAGTTCCAGTTTTAGTTTTCTGAGGAAATTCCATACTGTTTTCCACAGTGGCTTCACCAGTCTGCATTCCCACCAACAATGTACTAGGGTTCCCTTTTTTCCACAACCTCACCAGCACTTACTGTTGTTGATTTGTTTATGATGGCCATTCTCACCGTTGTGAAGTGTTATCTCATTGTGCTTTAATTTGTATCTCTCTAATAGCTAGTGATGCTGAGTATCCTTTCATATGTCTCTGGGCCCTTGGTAGTCCTCCTTGGAGAAGTGTCTGGCAGATCCTTGGCCCATTTTTTAATTGGATTGTTTTTCTTCCTGGAGTGGAGTCATGTGAGTTCTTTATATATTTTGGAGGTCAAACCCTTTTCCCAGGTATCATTGGCAAATATTTTCCCATATAGTTGGTTCCCTTTTTATTTTGCTGTTTTATTTAGCAGTGGAGAAGCTTTTTATTCTGATGAAATCCCATTTGTTTATTTCAGGTCTCTCTATTCTGTTTCATTGATCTACATGTCTGTTCTTATGCCAGTACCAGACTGTTTTGATTACCATGGTCTTTTAATATAGTTTGATGTCAGGTACAGTGATCCCTCCTACTTTTTTCTTCTTTCTCAAAATTGCTGAGGCTATTCAGGGTCTTTTTTTGTTCCATATAAATTTTGAAATATTTGTTCTATATCTGTGAAATATGTCAATGGTATTTTAATAAGGATTGTATTGACTTTATAAATTACTTTTGTTAGTAGGGACATTTTGATTATGTTAATTCTTCCAACCCATGAACAAGGTATATGCTTCCATTTATTGTGTCTTCCTTAATTTCCTTGTGTAGAGTTGTGTAGTTTTCTGAGTATAGGTCTTTTACCTCCTTGGTTAGGTTTATTCTAAGTACTTTATTTTTCTTGTTGCTATATCAAATGGAATTTTGTTCTGATTTCTGTTTCTGTTATTTCATTGTTGGTGTACAAAAATGCCTCTGTTTTCTGAATATTGACTTTGTATCCCACTGCTTTTCTAAATTCACTTATTACATTGAGTACTTTTTGGTGTAGTCTATAGGGTTTTCTATGTATACTATCTTGTTTTGCGAACAATGACCGTTTTACTTCCTTCTTTCCACTTTGGATGCCTTTTATCTAATTTTTTTGTTTGATTGCTGTGTCTGGGATTTCCAATACTGTGTTGAATAGAAGTGATGAAAGCAGACATTCTTGTCTTGTTCCTGATCTTAGTGAGAAAGCTTTTACTTTTGCCCATTGAGTATGATGTTGGCTGTTGATCTCCCATATATGGTCTTTATTATGTTGAGGTATGCTCTTTCTACTTCCACTTTGCTGAGTGTTTTTATCATAACTATGTGCTGGACCTTATCAAACATTTTTTACACATCTATTGATACGATCATATGATTTTTATCTTTTCTTTTGTTTATGTGATGTATTACATTTATTGACTTGCAAAAATTGTACCATCCTTGCATCTCTGGGATGAATCTCACCTTATCATGGTGTATGATCTTTTTGATGTATTGCTGGATGTTGTTTGCCAATATTTTGTTGAGGATTTTAGTGTCTATGTTCATCAGTGATATTGGCCTGTAGTTTTCTTTCTTTGTTGTGTCATTGTCTGGTATTGGTATTAGAATGATGCTGGCCTCATCAAAAGAGTTGTGGAGTTTTCCCTCTTCTTGGATTTATTGGAATAGTTGGAGAAGGTTAAGGATGAGCTCTTTCTTACATGCTTTGTAAAATTCTCCTTTGAAACCCTCTGGTGCAGGGCTTTTGTGTGACAGGAGTTTTTTAATTACTGCTTCAATTTCACCAGCTGTTATCGGTCTGTTTAGGTTTTCTGCTTCTTCTTCAGTCACTTTTGGAAGATTATCTTTTTCTAGAAATTTGTCCATTTCACCTAGGTTTTCAAATTTCTTGGCATGTAGATGTTTGTAGTAATTTCTTATGATCCTTTTATTTCTGTGGTATCAGTTGTATTTTTTCCTCTTTCATTTCTGATTTTATTTATTTGGGTCCCCTCTCTTTTTCTTTTCCTGATGAATCTGGTTAAAGGATTGTCAATTTTATGTTTTTGAAGAACCAGCCCCTGGATTTATTGATCCTTTGAACTGTTCTTTTATTCTCTATGCCATTTAATTCTGCTGTGATTTTGGTTATTTCCTTCCTTTTACTCACTCTAGGCTTTATTTGTTGATGTTCCCTTAATTCTTGTAGATGTAGGGTTAGGTTGTTTATTTGAAATGTTTCTATGTTTTTTAGGAAGGACTGTATTGCTATGAAGTTCCTCTCAGGACTGCCTTCACTGTGTCCCATAGGTTTTGAACTGCTGTGTATTCATTTTTATTTGTTTCCAGAAAGTTTTTGATTTCTTCCTTGATCTCATTATTAATCCATTCATTGTTTAATAGCATGCTATTCAGTCTCCACGAGTTGGAATATTTTTGAATTTTTTTCTTTGAGGTTGGTTTCTAGTTTCAAGACCTTGTGCTCTGAGAAAGTACTTGATATGATTTCAATTTTCTTGAATTTGTTGAGTGTTGTTTTGTGTCTTATCATGAGGCTTATCTTTGAAAATATTCCGTGTGCATTTGAAAAGAATGTGTATATTGCCTTTGGGATGAAAACTTCTCTATATATAACAGTTAAGTCCTTTTGATCTATGGTATTGTTCAATGTCACAATATTGTTGTTGGTCTTTTGTTTGGAAGATCTATCCACTGTTGACAATGAGGTGTTAAAATCCCCTACTATAATTGTGTTTCTGTTTATATCTTTCTTGAAGTCCTCTAAGAATTTCCTTATATAATTGGTTGTTCTTATGCTGGGTGCATATATGTTTATAATATTCACATCTTTTTCATGGACTCTTCCCTTGAGTATTACAAAGTGTCCTTCTGTCTCTTTTTACAGCCTTTTTTTGGAAGTCTGTTTTGTCTGATATAAGTATTGCTGCCCCATCATTTTGTTTCCTATCCATTTGCTTGGGATATTTTTTTCCAATCCTTCACTTTCAGTCTGTGTAGGTCTTTTGTTCTGAGTGGGTCTGTTGTAGGAAGCATATGTGCTGGTCATGGTTTTTTTTTTTTTTTCTCCATTCAGCTACCCAGTGTATTTTGATTGGAACATTTAATCCATTTACATTTAAGGTTGTTCTTGACAGGTACTTATTCATTGCTATTTTTACCTTTTGTGTCTATGTTCCTCTCTCTCTAACTCTTTTACTTCATCTTCTTAAAGCAGTCCCTTTAACATTTCTTGCAATGCTGTTTTGGTGGAGGCACATTCTTTTAGCTTTCTTTTGTCTGGAAACTCTTTATTTCACCTTCTATCTTAATTGAGAGCCTTGCTTGATAATGTAGTCTCAGTTGCAGACCTTTGTTTTTCATTACTTAGAATATTTTTTTGCCATTCCCTTCTGGCTTGCAGTGTTTCTGTTGAGAAATCAGCTGATAGCCGTATTGGAGCTCTCTTGTATGTTACTTCCTGTTTCTCCCTTGCTGTCTTTAAGATTCTCTCTTTGTCTTTAAAATTTGCCATTTTATTATAATGTGTCTTGGAGTCAGCCTCTTTGGGTTCCTCTTGACTGAGAACCTTTGTGCTTCCTGAACATGTGTAGCTTTTTCTCTCATTAATTAGGGACGTTTTCCATCATTACTTTTTCAAACAGGTTTTTTATTCCTTGCTCCTTTTCTTCTCTTTCTGGTATCCCTATTATATAGACGTTATTACTTTTCACATCCTGCAGTTCCCTTAACCACTCTTCATTCCTTTTGAGTCTTTTTCTCCTTTTCTCAATCTTTCTGGGATTTTTTTCTGCCTTGTCTTCCAGCTCACTGATTCTATCCTCTGCTTCAGAGGATTCTGTCTACTGTGTTCTTCAATTTGGAAATTATATTCTTCATTTCCTCTTGGCTTTTGTTAATTGTTTTTATGTTATTTATTATGCTGATATAGTTTGCAGTAAGTTCCTTGTAGTTTCCCTGTAGTTTTTGGTAATTCCCACTGAGCTCATCAAGCTTCCTTATAACCATTGTTTTGAACTTGATAACTGATAGTTGACTTGCTTCTATTTCATTTAGCATCTTTCTGAGGATTCCTCCTTTCTTTTTGATTGGGGTTGTTTCTTTGTCTTCCCATTATTTGTGAGACTCTTCTTGTTTGCTTCTGCTTCTAAAATTGGTCTGTTTTGATTTCCTGACTTTGTGGTGTGCACTTCTATGGTTTGAGGCCTGTGAGATTCAGTGGCACAGCTTCCTTGATCATCTGAATTAGATGCTCTTGGGATGCCCTTTATGCCATTTATGTTGGCTCTCTGGATATAATTTGGTTTTGATTGTTGTTGGGTCTTTCTTTGGTAGCTCCTTCCCTCCAGCTGGTTGACTGAGAGTCATTCCACCCACCACATCTTGTGTGCTATTGTACAGGTGCTGCCAGAACAAAACCACCAAGCCTGGGAAACAATTCCACACCTGGAAAAATAACTTTCCCCACAATCCCATTATCAACAGCAAATGAACCAGTATTAATAAAGATGTAAAGAGCCCTGGCTGGTGTAGCGCGGTGGATTGAGCGTGGGCTGGGAACCAAGCGGTCCCGGTTCAATTCCCAGTCAGGGCACATGCCTGGGTTGCGGGCCAGGTCCCCATGAGGGCCATGTGAGAGGCAACCATACATTGCTCTTTCTCTCCCTCTCTTTCTCCCTTCCTTCCCCTCTCTCTAAAAATAAATAAAAATAAAAAAATCTTAAAAAAAATAAAGATGTAAAGAGATTAAGACTATTATAAGAAAAGAGAGCAGATTTGAGATGACCTACTCAAAGAAAAGTGATTTTAGTGGGTAGAGGGAGGAGCACTAATAAGAGTTAGTAGTTGGAGCAATGTGAAGAGAGAAAGTAAAATTTGTATCATGAATAAAAAAGGGAATGAAGAATGCGGAATGGAGATTGAAAAGGGAAGCATAGAGTATTAGGTTTAAACAGAAACTAAAATAATATAAAATAAAATAAAGTGAGAGAGAGAGAGAAAAAGGAAGGACGAATAGTAAATAATTAATAAAAATATAGAATCCAAATTGGAGAGAAAGATCCACCACAATACTATAAAAAAACAACTCAGCTAAAATAACATAGGTGGTATGGGAATAAGAGGGAAAAAGAAATGAATATAAGTTTAAGAGATGTCTAGGGGAATGGGAAGTGATTTTGAAATGACAGACCGAGAGGGAATACTAAGAGTGAAGAACAAAATTTAGGCTAAGACAGGGAAAAAGTTAAATTTGGGATGTAAGAGAATGAAAAAAAAAAGGAGAATTAAGAAAAATAAAAGGATAGGATCAAAGAGAAATAGAAGAAAGATAAAAAAGAAAAAAAACAGGCTAAGATGTCAAAATTAAGAATTTGAGACAAAAAAAAAGTGTTGGAGAGAGGACCAGTAAAATTCGATATTTAAAGTACATAGTAAAGCTCTAGTGATAAAATTGAAAAAATAATGCAGTAACAACTACCGTACCCACCACCAGCTAGCAAAGATTGCTGAACTTGGAGAGAGATTGCAGGTATTTTATGAAAGGAGAAAAAGGATGCAAGATGACCATTGACAAGGAAATTGGTTTTGTGTGTTTGAACTGGGGAGAAATAGTAAAAGTGCAGAATGGAAACAACTTGTAGCAAGAGAGAAAACAAAGTTTGACATGAAAATAATGGGAGGAAAGAGCAAGGTAAAATGGGATAAGAGAAGGGAGGGGAAAATATGTTGAAATACACTATAGTATAAAATCTAGTGACTTAATATGTACAAGCTTGCTGGACAAGAAATGAATGTTAAAAGCTATGCAGGAAAGAAAAGATCACACATCATGGAGAAGACCATAGTGACTTTCATCTTGGTAGCCTCTAGTATTTACCACTGTTTTTTTGTTTTTGTTTTTTTTATTTCTTTCTGAATCTGCCTCTGGTGGTGTCAGATGTTGACCCCATCTGACCTTAGGCAGCCTATTTGAGACTTCCAGGGATCTAATGTCCCTGGCTGTCTCCTTCAGTTGTTAATGCAGTCACTCTGCACTCAGCAGTTAGGTTTAAGCACTGTAGGACAAAGGCAAATCCCTCCACGTGTGGGGTCTATGGTTTCCCTTAGGCTGCTGCTGCTCAGAGGGGAATGGTCTGCCCGAGCGAGATGGCTGCTGCCCTATGGGGGTTGGCTCAGCACTGGGATCCAGGCTGCTACTCTCTCCTTCTCTCTGAAAGCCTCTGTTCCCAGTCTCTCCTCACGTCTCTCTAGTCCATTCTGACTCCCCTCCCTTTACCAGGGATCTATCATCTGTGGCTGTCTTCTTCGGTTGTTAGTCTAGTCACTCGGCACTCAGCAGTCAGGCTGAAGCACCACAAGGCCAGGGCAGAAACCCTGTGGGGCTGGAGTTACTGTTTCCCCTCAAGCTGCTGCCGCTTGGAAGGGAGTGGTCTGCCTGAGCAATGATGACTCGCACAGGGATCCCAGCTTCTGCTCTCTCAGTTCTGTTCCCAAGTCTGACGTCTTCAGTCTCTCCTCAGGCGTCACAAGACTGCTGTGTCCCCGCCTTTGCCAGAGTCCAGGGTAAGTGACTGGAAATGAAAATGTGTGTGTTACAGAACCTTTAAACAGTTGTTGCATCTCCAGCCATCTGTCTCTGCAACCCTGCCACTTTTCGACGCTAGTTGTTATCTTCCTACTTTTTGGGACTCTGGTGCTCTAGGCTGGGAATCCTAGCTTAGGGTTTTAGACTCCATTCTTCTCAGGGGGATCCAACTGGCTGCTTAATTATCTCTCCATGCTGCTGCCTCTGGGCACCCCGCCAGCTCTCTGGAGTCTCTACTCCACTCCTTACCTGATAGGTTGTGCCAAAACTTTATTTTATATTATTATTACTATTCTTAAAAGTTTCTATCACTGTCTGTCTTGGGAAATTTATCGTGGTTAGGAGTTTGCATAGTAGCTTGTACTTCTCCTAACACTGCGTTAATGACAGTTTATTACTTTATATTTAATAAGGGTATAGTTTATCTCTGTTGTGTTCATGGTGGTATGTGAAGACAACTGAAACATGGCAGGCTTTTGATAAATATTTGCTGGTTAAATAATGAATTAATGTTTTAATCTAACACAAAGCCTTTGTCCTTCTGTCATCCCCCCCAATCCTAGGAGATTCTTCTCCGTCTCGTCCTCAAACTCTACTCAGCATTTCTTAACATGGCTCACTTTCTATAAAATAACAGATATTTTTGAAGTGGGTTTGTTTTCATAACAAATGTTTTGGACCAATTTCTTATATCTATAAATATAAAACCTCATCCAAATTATGAGCTACTTGAGATCAAAGGATTTGTCTCCCATTTAAAAAAAAATACTGTCCCATGGTCCTCTATGAAACATGTTAAATATTAAAACATTCTCTCATAAGAAAAGTGCCTCTATCTTTGAACTAGAACCCTACTTGCAATAATATCTATTCATATCTAAATAAACATATTAATAAAAAGGAAGTTTGTGGCTATAATCTTTTTCTTCTAGTTCAATTAAATATGGGGATCTTTAATGATAAGACAATATATTTGATTTTAGATATGATTGTTGTTATAAAATATATTCGTTTTATTAAATAAATTGTTATTTAGAGTGCTACCCAAACTTTTCAACTAGACATCTTTTCTTTATGGCAACCATTTGGTAAAATAAATTCACAGAATATCTTTTCAAAAGTTTAATATGAGGCATGCGGTTAATTGACAGTATGCTCTGTCTGCAGTTGTTTTGTATGTTGAATGCTAATTTAATTACAGCTCACAGGTTACTGTGTGGGCTCAGCAGACCTCTTAGAGTGGGACTGTTTTAAACCATGTCAACATAATGACCATGATACAATATATCAATATAAATTGCGTGAGGCTGGAGAGACTATGTACACTTTTAACATTTGAACAGGTGGTCAACTTACCAAAACAACTTAAAACTTTATGATATCTCATCATGCTGAAAAAGATCCTGCCGTTTTACAGTGACATTCAAATTCAAATTTAATTTTTCCTGCAGAGCTAATAATTAGCCAATGTCAGTGAACAAAAAAATGAGAACCCATCAATTTTTTATTGTCATTTTGAAAGAAAAAGGGAAGATATTCTTCCTGTTATGAGCCAATAAATATTGCCTTGTCATGGTGCTACAATAGCTGTGAATATAGAGGTAAGTAGCTTTTGATGCTATTTTGGCCTTATGTTTGGAATTTAGGAGAGTAAATGAGATCTTTCATCATTAACTAAAGAGTTAGGGAATATGTATACATCCAGATGTTGATCTAGTGTGAAACATCTCTTTATTCTGATTGCAAATGTCAACATTATATTAAACATATAGGGTCATGAACTATCAAATTTCTTACCTTATATTGCATATTACTTATACATTTAAAGTACTTAGCCTACATATTTCTATTGTAACTTGAATAAACACATTAATTGTCCATAGTAACCTGTTTGGCTTCTTGGCCGAATGACATCCAATGAGAATAAACATTCTCAATGTTACAGAATAAAGGGGAATTGTGCTGAGCCTTCCTCATTTACTGTTTGTGCCAGCACCTGTAAGTGCACAGGCAAACATTAGGTTGTCCACACATTGAAATAGCTTGTACAGATAATCCAAGTTAAAGTTTCTCAGAGAATTTTTCTTAGTCTCAATTCCATAACTGCCAATCAGTGAGGAAATCATCAATATTGGAGTAATTTGTCAATGTCATTTTCAATAAAAGCCAGACATCATCTGTTGAATGTTCATTGTATTCTGAAACTAATTTTTATGTTTTTTCTCATTTGTGACTTATTGGAAAACTTGAAAATGAAATATGAAAATGAAAGTGAATTTTACTTTGGATAATGGGCCACAAACAATTTTTCAGCACAAAAGATAATATTGAAAATTTAGAAAGATGTTTTGGTGGAGCCTATAGGATTTTCAATGTACAATATCATGTCATCTGCAAATAATGACAGTTTTACTTATTACTTTCCAATTTGGGTGCCTTTAGTTTCTTCTTCTTATCTGATCACTGTGGCTAAGACTTCTAGTACTACACTGAATAACTGTGGTAAAAGCAGACACCCCCTTCCTGTTCCCAATCTTAGAGGAAACACTTTTAGTTTTTGTCCTTGAATATGATGTTGGCTGTATGATTTTTGTATATGACCTTTGTTATTTTGAGGTATGATCCCTCTATTCCCATTTTACTTAGAGTTTTTATAATACATGGGTGCTGGATTTTATCAAATGCTTTTTCTGTGTCTATTGATATGATCATGTATTTTTACCTTTTATTTTGTTTATGTGATATATCACATTTATTGCTTTGCAAATATGGTACTAAACTTGCCTCCCCAGATAAATTACACTTAAGCATGATCCGTGTAATATATTGCTGGGTCTGGCTTGCCAATATTTTGTTGAGGATTTTAACATCTATGTTCATCAGATATATTGGCCTGTAGTTTTCTTTCTTTCTCTTGTCTTTACCTGGTTTTGAAATTAGGATAATATCGGCCTTGTAAAAAATAGCTTGGAAGCCTTCTCTATTCTTGAACTTTTTTGGAATAGTGTGAGGATAATAGGTGTTAATTCTTTGAATGATTGGTAAAATTTGCCTGTGAAGCAAGCTGGTCCTGGACTTTTGTTTGCTGGGAGATGTTTTGTTTTGTTTGTTTTTGTTGTTTTTTACAGCTTCAATTTTATTAGTTATTATGGGTCTATTCAGCTGTTCTGCTTCTTCATGATTCAGTTTTTGGGAGATTTTATGATTCTAGAAATTCATCCATTTCATCCAGATTGTCTAATTTCTTGGCATATAGTTGTGCATAGTATTTTCTTATAATCCCTTTTATTTCTATGTTATGTGTTGTTATTTCCCCTCTTTCATTTCTAATTTTAATAATTAGGGTCCTCTCTTTTTTTCTGGATGAGTCTAATTAAAAGTTCATCAAATTTGCATGTGTTTTCACAGAACAATCTCCTAGATTGATCTTTAGAATTGCTTTTTAAGTCTTAAGGTCATTTATTTTCACTCTGATCTTGATTATTTCCTTCCAAAGCAATCTATAGATTCAATCTAATTCCTACTAAAATACCAATGGCATATTTCACACATCTAGAACAAATATTCCATAAATTTATATGGAACCGAAAAAGACCCCAAATAGCCTCAGAAATCTTGAGAAAGAGGAACAAAGTTGGAGGGATCACAAGGCCTGATATCAAACTACATTTTAAGGTGACTGTAATCAAAATAGTCTGGTAATGACATAAAAACAGACACATAGATCAATGGAACACAATAGAGAGCCCAGAAATAAACCCATACCATTTTGGTCAATCAATATTTGACAAAAGAGGCAAGAGCATACAAGGAGTAAAGACAGTTTCTTCAATACGTTGTATTGGAAGTACTTGAAAAAAAATGAAAGTAGACAACCAACTTACACTACATACTAGAATAATCTCAAAATGGATAAAAGAGTTAAAATAGCTCATAATACCATAAAAATCCTAGAGGAAAACATTGGCAATAAAATTTCAAATATCTCATGTAGCAATGTATTTTTTACAATATATATCTCAAGGCACTGGAAACAAAGGAGAAAATTAACAAATGGGACTTACATCAAATTAAAAAGGATCTGCACAGCTAAAGATACCATCACCAAAATAAAAATGGGACCTACTGTATTAGAGAATATATTTGCCAATGATACACTGAACAAAACATTAGACTCCAAAATATATAAAGTGCTCATACAACTCAAAACCAGGAGGACAAACAATACAATTAAAAAATGAGCAAAAGACCTGAACAGACATTTCTCCAAGGTGGACATACAGATGGTCTATAGGCATATGAAAAAATGCTCCACATCACTAGCCATCAGAGATATAGTAATTAAAACCATAATTAGATATCACTTCACACCTGCAAATATCAGTCATTAATAAATCAGCGAACAAGTGCTGGTGAGGATGTGGAAAAAAGGGAACCTCAGGGCACTATTGGTGGCAATGCAGACTGGTGTAGCCACTCTGGAAAACAGTATGGAACTTCTTCACAAAATTGAAAATGGAACTGCTTTTTGACCCAGAGATTCCACTTCTGGAAATATATCCAGAGGTTACCAAACACCAGTTCTAAAGAACTTATGCATCCCTACATTCATAGCAATGTTATTTACAATAGCTAAGATTTGGAAACTGCCTAAGTGTACATCATTAGATGAGTGGATAAAAAGCTGTGGTACATTTACACAATGGAATACTACAGCAGCAAGAAAAAAGAAATAATTTTTACCTTTTGCAACAGCATGGATGGAAATAGAGACTATTATGCTAAGTGAAATAAGCCAGTTAATTAAAGACAAATACAATATGCTTCACTTATAACTAGAATCTAATGAACAAAATAAATGAATGAGTAATATACAATCAGAAGCACAGAAACATGGAATAGACTGACAGTTATAAGAAGGGAGAGGAGAGATTGGGTCTAGTTGAAAGGTAGTAAAGGGATTAGACAAAGAACATATATGCGTGGCTCATGAGCATGAACAACAGTATGGGGATTAACTGGAGATAGAGGTGTGCTGAGGTGTGGGGTACAAAGGAAGAAAATTTGGGACAACTGTGATAGCAAAAACAATGAAAAAGACTAAAACATTTAAAAAATATTAACAAAAATTGCCTATAACATTACTAAATGACCATATAAAACAATTTATGGTCTACTATTGAAACCAGAATTTAAAAAAATTTCTAAACATACTTTCTTTATAAAATTAAAATCATTATATATATTAAATATATATTTAAGTCACTCCTTTCACTTAGCTGAAATATGACATAGCATATTTCATGTCATTAAATGTTCTTTATAAACATAATTGTAATTGGTATTTATTACATGATCTAAATATGCCTTCACCTACCCAATCAGTTTCTACTTTGTAGGCATATAAATTATTTCTAAAGATTTTTTTAATTGTAAGTGATGTTATCATAAATATTTATGATCATTGTCTTTGTTCATATTTTTTATTTCTTCACAATAGATTCTTACAATGAGAATTAACAGTTTAGTTACTTAACATACTTAAACTTCCTAATATGTAAAGTAAAATTTCTTTCCAGGAAATTCATGGCAATTTACCATCGTACCGACAATGTATCAGAGTTATCTTGCTGTATACCCTGATTATCAACATTATGTATTTATTACTATATTTTTGGCTAATATAGTAGTGTAAAATGTTTTTTAAATTGTATTTTTTGTGATTGCCGATAAGCATTAGTTCCTTCACTTGTTTATTTTAAAAGAGAAAGAAAAAATAAGAAAGAAAAAGACTTGTTAAGCATCCAAAATTATTCTTACCCATTTATAAAGGGGCGACTATCTTTAAGTTAAGCTGTGGTCTCAGAATTAATAAATGTGAATTGTCTTACATAATTTATATTAAAATAAGCAAGAGGAGTTTATTTGGATGAAACTATATCAAAAAGAGTGTTTGCTTCAGTGGGGTCTAAGATTATTTTTGTAACAGAGTGAAATACTTGGTCTTTCTGACTCCACCCTGTTAAATTTTGCTTTGTTCCCATAGCCTTATGGGGGGCATATTGGTGAAAATATTGCTGTGTGGAATCTCTGACATTTTCCCACCTATGTTCTCCTCTAGGACTTACATGGTGGTGTGACTTATATTTAAGTGTTTTATCCATCTTGAGTTTATATTTGTTTATGATGATAAGTTAGTGGTCAAGTTCCTTTTTTTTTTTTTTTTTTTTTGCATGTAGCTCTCCAGATCTCCCAGCACTATTTGTTGAAGAGGCTATTTTACTCCATTGTATGCTCCTGCCCACTTTGTTGAAAATTAATTGATCATAGAGACATGGGTTTATTTCTAGGTTCTCTATTCTGTTCGCTGATCTATGTGTCTGTTCTTATGCCAGTACAAGGCTGTATGGATTATAGTGGCCTTGTGAAATAGTTTGATATCAGGTATTGCAATCCCTTGAACTTTGTTCTTCTTCCTCAAAATTGCTGCACCTATTCAGGGTTGTTTATGGTTCCATATAAATTTCTGAAATGTTTGTTCTATATCTGCGAAATGTCATTTGTACTTTAACAAGGATTGCAATGAATCTATACATTGCTTTGGGCAGTATGGACATTTTGATGATATTAATTCTTCCAATCCATGAGCATGGTACATGTTTCCATTTGTTTGTGTCTTCCTTAATTTCTTTCTCCAGTGTTGTGTAGTTTTCTGAGTACAGGTCTTTTACATCCTTGGTTAGATTTATTCCTAGGTACTTTATTTTTCTTGTTGCTATATCAAATGGGATATTTTTCCTAATTTCTATTTCTGATATTTCATTGTTGATATACAAAATGCCTTCAATTTCTGAATGTTGACTTTGTATCCCACTATTTTGCCAAATTCACTTATTAGGTTGAATAGTTTTTTGGAGCAGTCTATAGAATTTTCTATGTATACTATCATGTCATCTGCAAACAACAACAGTTTTGTTTCCTCCTTTCCAATTTGGATGCCTTTTATTTCTTTTACTCATCTGATTGCTGTGGCTAGAACTTCCAATACTATGTTGAATAGGAGTAGTGAAAGCAGACTTCCTTGTCTTGTTCCTGATCTTAGTGAGAAAGCTTTTAGTGTTTATCCATTGACTATGATGTTGGCTGTACATTTCTCATATATGACCTTTATTATGTTAAAGGTATGCCCTGTCTACTCTTACATTGCTGAGTGTTATCATAAATGGGTGCTGTACCTTATCAAATGCTTTTTCTGCATCTATTGATATGATCATGTAATTTTTGTCTTTCCTTTTGTTAATATGATATATTATGTTTATTGATTTGTGAATATTGTGTCATTCTTGCACCCCCGGAATGAATCCCACTTAATCATGGTGTGTGATCTTTTAAATGTATTACTGGATGTTGTTTGCCAATATTTTATTGAGGATTTTAGGGTCTATGTTCATCAGTGATATTGGCCTGTAGTTTTCTGTCTTTGTTGTGACTTATCTGGTTTAGGGAACAGGATGATGCTGGCCTCATCAAAAGAGTTTGGGAGTCTTCCCCTTCATTGATTTTTTTTGAATAGTCTGAGAAGGATAGGAGTTAGCTCTTCCTTAAATGTTATATAAAATTCTCTTCTTAAACTTACTAATCCAGGGTTTTTGTGTCCTGGGAATTTTTTGATTACTGTTTCACTTTAGCGAAAGCTGTTATTGGTCTGTTCAGCTTTTTACTGCTTCTTCATTCAGTTTTGGAAGATTATATGTTTCTATAAATTTATTCATTTCACCCAGGTTTTCAAATGTCTTGGCATATAGTTGTTCGTAGTAATTTCTTATAATCCTTTGTATTTTTGTGGTATCAGTTGTGATTTCTCCTCTTTCATTTCTGATTTTATTTATTTTGGTCCTCTCTCTTCTCTTCTTAATGAATCTGGTTAAAGTTTGTCATTTTTGTTTATCTCATCAAAGAACCTACTCCTGGAATTACTGATTCTTTGTTCTCTTAGTCTCTATGTCATTTAATTCTCCTCTGATCTTGATTATTTTCTTCCCTTTACTCAGTCTAGGTTTTGTTTATTGTTGTTCCTCCAGTTCTTGTAGATGTAGGGTTGGGTTGTTCATTTGAAATGTTTCTATCTTTTTTAGGTAGGCCTGCATCACTGTGAACTTCCCTCTCAAGTCTGCCTTTGTTGCGTCCCATAGTTTTGGGCTGTTTTGTGTTCGTTTTCATTTGTTTCCAGAAACTTTTTGACTTCTTCCTTGACCTCATTCTTAATCTATTTGTTGTTTAATAGTGTGCTATTCAATCTCCATTAGTTTGAATGTTTTTGAGTGTTTTCCTTGAGGTTGGTTTCTATTATAGGGTCTCTGTAGTTCACAAAAATGCTTGATATGATTTCAATTTTCCTGAATTTGTTGAGTGTTGTTTTGTGTCTTATCATGTGGCCTATCTTTGAAAATGTTCTATGTGCACTTGAAAAGAACATGTATACTGCTTCTTTGGGATGAAACCTTCTCTCTATATATCAGTTAAGTCCTTTTGATCTATGCTGTTGTTCAGTGCCACAATATCCTTGTTGATATTTTGTTTGGAAGATCTATCCATTGTTGTTAAAATCACTTACTGTAATTGTGTTGCTGTCTGTATCTTTCTTGAAGTCCTACACAATTTTCCTTATATATTTGCATGCTCCTATATTGGGTGCCTGTATGTTTAGAATGTTTATATCTTCTTGATTAATTCTTCCCTTCAGTATTATGAACTGTGCTTCTGTGTGCCTTTTTATGGCCCTTGTTTTGAAGTCTATTTTGTCTGAGATCAGTATTGCTACCCCAGCTTTTTTTTTCCCTGTCCATTTACTTGGAATATTTTTTTCTGATCCTTCACTTTTACTCTGTGTAGCTTATTTGTTCTTGGGTGGGTCTCTTGTAGGCAGCTAATGTGTTGGTCATGTTTTCTTGTCCATTCAGCCACCCTATATATTTTGATTGGAACATTTAATCCATTTAAATTTAAGGTTATACTTGACAGATACTTATTCATTACTATTTTTACCCTTTGTACCTCTGTTCCTCTCTCACTCTTTTTCTTCCTCTTCTTAAAGCATTTCCTTTAACATTTCTTGCAATGCTTGTTTGGCAGAGACATATTCTTTTAGCTTTCTTTTGTCTGGAAACTCCTCATTTCACCTTCCATCTTCATTGAGAACCTTGATAAGTAGCGTAGTCTTGTTTGCAGGCCTTCTTTTTTCATTACTTAGAGTATTTCCTGCCATATCCTTCTGGCTTGCAGTGTTTCTGTTGAGAAATTAGCTGTTAGAGTTATTAGAGCTCCCTTGTACATACTTCCTGTTTCTCCCTTGCTGCCTTTAAGATTCTTTGTTTTTAAAAGTTGGCATTTAAATTATTATATGTCTTATAGTAGGACTCTGTGGGTTCATCTTGATAGAACTCTCTGTGCTTATGAAACTTACACGGCTTTTCCGATGTCCAGGTTAGGGATGTTTTCTGTCATTATTTTTTCAAATATGTTTTCTATTCCTTGCTACTTTTCTTCTCCTTCTGGTATTCCTATGATTTGAATGTTGTTGGGTTTCATGTTATCCTGAAGTTCCCTTAAGCTATCCTGATACTTTTTGAATCTGTTTTCATGTTGCTCATTTACCTGTTTATTTCTTTCTACATTTTCTTCCAGCTCACTCACTTGGTCCTCTGCTTCATCTAGCATGCTTGTAATCCCTTTATGCATATTTTTTATTTCAGATATTATGTTCTTCATTTCTTTCTCGTTCCTGTTTATGGTTTCTATTTCCTTTTTTATGTTGTAGTTTCCACTCATTTCCTTCTAGTTTTCACTGAGTTCCTTGAGCATCCTTATAACCATTCTTTTGAATTCTATGTCTGATAGTTTTCTTGCCTCCATTTCATTTAGTTTTTTACTGGGGATTCTTCCATTCCTTTCAATTGTAAGTTCTTTCTTTGTTTCCCCATTTTAGGTGACTCTTTCTGTTCCTTCATCTCAGAATGCTCTGTTTTGTTGGCTGTCTTTGTGGGATGAACTTTTGTGGTAGGGGTTCTATGGGACTCAGTGGAGCAGTCTCTTTGATCTCCTTGTCTTGATGCTGTAGGGTTGC
This sequence comes from Micronycteris hirsuta, assembly GCA_004026765.1. Lineage (NCBI taxonomy): Eukaryota > Metazoa > Chordata > Mammalia > Chiroptera > Phyllostomidae > Micronycteris > Micronycteris hirsuta. Next base: position 65,207 of record PVJI01009255.1, read on the forward strand.
TCTTTCTTTTTTTGTGTGGGGGCTCTCTTGTTGTACTTGGGCTTTACTGATTGTTGGCTATTTTGTTGGTGGGTTCTCTCCTCCATGGGCTTACTGGGAGTCAGAACTCCCACCTTGTCTTTATGGTATTGTACAGGTATTGGTTAACAAGGCAGTGTTACCACATACCCAAAACTATGCCAGCAAAAAGTACCCCCCTATTACATTAGCAATGCCAACTGCAATTGCACTAAGATTAATAAAGTTGGAGAGAGATTGCAGATATTATAAGATATGTCAAAGGGAATATGAGATGACTAAAATAGGGGAAAATGTTATTGTGTGGTAAGAGGGAGGAGATTAGATAAGAATTAGGATAGAACTGAGACAAAGAAAGTGAGAGAACAAAATTTGAAACATAAGTAAAACACAAAATGGTCGTGGGAACATCAGGGTAAGAAAAGGGAAGAGTATACTATAAGGTTGGAAGTAAAATTGAAAAGGTGCCCTGGCTGGTGTAGCTCAGTGGATTGAGCATGGGCTGTGAACTAAAGGGTCATTGGTTTGATTCCCAGTCATGGCACATGTCTAGGTTGAGAGCCAGGTCCCCAAAGGGGACCATGTGAGAGGCAACCACACACTGATACCTCTCTCCTTCCCTCCCTCTCTCTCTGAAAATAAATGCACAAAATCTTTGTAAAAAAATGAAAAGGTACTGGACCAATGGCAGGAAATTGCAGTAAAAAGACAGCAGAGTCCATAACAGCTGAATGAAGTGTAATAAAAGATGGGAATAAACATATTGTAGAAAAGGGAAAAGGGAATATAAGATGTCTAGAGTAAAAAAAAAATATTTTGAGAAAATGGGTGAAGCAAACTAGTAAGAGTAAAGAGTAAAACCCAGTTTTACAGAGAAGGAAAAAGAAGAGGAGAGAGAAAACAGTGAAATAAAATTCTCATTCAGCTGATCAGGGGCAGGAGGAAGAGGAAATGAAGTGTGACAGTAGAAGAGCATTCTATGGGATTGAAAGTACTTTGGAGGAATACAGCAATATCCATGGATCTCACCCAACTAGCCATTATTTATAAAAAGTAGAAAAGAAACAAGACTCTTAATAGAGAGGGAAAAGAACATGAGTGGACTTGGGAAAGAAGAGTGCTTATGCGAGTTAGATGGAGGAGAAATAGTGAGAATAACAGATAGAACTTGGCATAGTGTGAGAGAACATAACGTTTACACAACAATATTAACGCTCAGAAAGATGGCAAAATGGATTAAGACCAGGGAAGGGTGCTCTGTGTGATTTGGAATAAT